>WOGO01004902.1:0-12881 GCA_015342085.1 Leptinotarsa defecta | reverse complement strand
TTGCAAGTTTTAATATTCGGAGCTGATTCAGACCCGACCGTACCTTTACCCGCCATTTTTCGAGTTTTCTAAACGTTATAAACCCAAAAACTATAGGGATTATTTTCACAAAGTTTTCACCCAGGATGGGATTGATTACTGAGAAAGATTAAGGTGTAAAATCCATTGATGTTTTGTGTAAATTTGTTAAAATATGTCGATGTGCGATGCGCGATGCGGGTTAAGTCAGGGCGGCAGTACTGCCCATGCAAAGCCGAGAAACCTTAATCGAAAATGCTGTCTATTCTCCGAGATATAATAAAACAATTCACTACATATTGTTCGTCTATAAGCCTACAGAGAAGTTTATGATTGCATATATCTATCTTTCAAAGATATCTTACTACATCCCGTTTGATATTTAAAAAATGTTCACATATAATGCAGTACCTAATTGGAAAGCTATATAGACAGATACGATATTAATCCTTATCAAATTAAATACATTAGTTAACATACGCATTTCATGCACATTATAATTGCCATTTGCAACATAGAATTGAAATTGATATCAGATGACGCAAAATTATTAGAACTCGCTAGCCAAATAAATTCAAGCGGCCTCACAGCTGCGACATGCGTGACAAAAAAAGTTTGCAATGGAGAAGTTAAACGATATTATTAATGCCAAATTATTCCAATTGAACGGTACAAATAAACGAAACAATGAAATCACGAAACAATAAATCTACTAGTAAAAAGATTATTGTTTGCGTATTTTAGCGTGAAACGTTTGGCAGTTTAAGTCACCCGACCTGAACGCGATCGTTGGCAGAATTTTTTTAAAGACAAAACAGAAGCACTACAGGACAATCCCTAAGGCGCTCTCAGAGCGGTGACTGTGCGAAAGGAACGATTCACATTGTATTTGAATCGCTGGAGATTTAATCCATTTAGAAAAACGTTTATTCCACATAAACACAGTTATCCAGATGAAGGAGTTCTTAAATAATGAAGTTCGAGCTGTACTGAGTTGAACCTCAGAAGGATGAGCAGCCACAGTCCGTCGCGTATTTCTGTTATGTATAGCTCCTGATCGAATCAAATGTGCCAAGTCACTTGAACACCTCCCGTGAAAGTATCTATAGAAGAGAGACAAATTTCTAACCTTTCTTCGATATTCCAGGCTATGTTCGCGTTTTCAATCAGGCGGATGGCACCTTTCTGGATAGAATCTAGTAACTGCAGGGTATGTTTGGGGCAGAGCTCCATATATGAGAACAATACTCCAAAAAAATCTGATCTGAGCTTTATGAAGCATCAAAAGTTGGTGAGATGTGTATAGTTTTCTGGTTCGGAACAGTGTTCCAAGCTTTTGAGAAGCAGCCTCTACATTTCCAGCGACATGATTGTGTAAAGACATATTGGTGTCCATTTCAACCCTCAACAAACTTACCGAAGCAGAAAGCGGAACTGTCTGACCTGACATTATTATATGCGGTTCGGAGACATTTATCTTCTTGGAGAAAACCGAACCCTGGGCTTTTGGGGCATTGAATTGAATCTGGTTACTTTCTGGTTACTGAATAAGATATGCAATCTCTTGCTGCCGGTGAAGATGTGCCGTAGCCGATGTCCTGGAATCCAAATGCCAAAAGTGTGCTGTCGTCAGGAAAGCATTATATTGGATTCTTGGCTTTTTTTCAATAAGTCGTTGATATACAATAAAAAAAAAGGTTGGAGACAATATGGATCCCTGGGAAACACCAGCGTTGATGGTGAAAGCATTCGAGAGATATCCATCGACGGTCACTTGCAGGAAACGTTCGTTCCGGAAGCTGAAGAGCCGACAAGACATAGCATCGAAGTTTGCCCAGCAAACGCTCATGCCACACATGGCCAAAGGCCAAGCGCAACAGTTTTCAGTTTTAGATATCATAATGTATGAAATACGTCATGAGCGAAGCAAGTAATTACTTGAAGTAGCTGTTGAAATAACTAAGCGAATATGAACATTGTCGTCTGGGTCAGATGTCGTCACACTCCGGATGAAAATATTCTTGCAGGTGTAACTTAACTGCCCACGACGTTTTCATCGTGTAGATAATTTGTGCACAGTTTTGTTCTATTTTATTGATTTAAAAAAATGATCTATATCGTCCATTGTGTTGGTTTTGATCTACGTAGTGAATCACTTTAAAGGTTGATGTCACATTTTTATTTTGTCTCCAGGTAGACAGTTACTCACCTATTTTCTGATACCCGTATCAAGACGTATTAGATCGCTAGTGAAAAATAAAAATGAAATTGAACATCAAGGGATGTCGTCGTTGAGTTCGAGTTGAAACGCGTCTTAGAGAGAACTCGTGACCAGATCTGAGTAGTAGGCAAATTGGGGCCCCGACGTAAAGTCACATTAATTTCTTGGAAATTTCTTCAAAATCGGAGTCGAAACGACTAACACAAAACTCCACACTCGGTTGAACCCGAACTCAATGATAATATACTACTGATCGCGGAAATCCATTCAGACACATAGTATGCCTTGACGGGAAGGAAATACTGAAACACACTAAAACCTGTTCCTCACTCCTTATCCGAAGATCCAATAATTCCATAAACATCACGAAGAATCCTTCTCAGCCAAACACATTCTTGATCGCACCTGTCAGGCCCTCATCCGAAAAACCATCCACGACATTAGACGTAACCTACATTTCAGTAATTAATCCTTATATCAATGCTACGGCATGCTATCACTCGCCAAAATCCATCCATTCATGTGGGACACATTCCTCAGGATTTCTCAATAGAAAGCAGGCAATATCAGCTTCCAAAAAACAGCCACCCACGAGAAAAAACTAGCATTTTTTTCTAAAAGCATGTACCCCAACGCCATCCACATCTAGTCCTCCAGTCCTAGTTCATAATTTCTCCGACACCCCATTGGACAAAATTGTCCACAACATTTTATCTGAAGGTTTCAATTTCTCTATCACTTTCACTTCAATTCCAGTCGAAATACTCATCACTCAAATCGAATCTATCACCCACCTTCCTGAAATGATAACCGAATAAACCCGGAAGATATTGCCACTACTCTCAGGAGGGCAAAATTTCTCAAATCCAACATGACACCAGCCGAGAGATATTCTCTCAAAGGTCTCCACAACAACCCAGACCTGATCATTCTCCCAGCAGACAAAGAATCGCACAGTTATTTTCAACACATCTGACAAAATTGATAAAATGAGTAAACTAGTCAATTCCCCAAAATATCAACCCACCGATGGAGACCCAACGACCTATCTTGAGAAGAAAACCATGACTCTTAACAACTGAATCTCTCTACCGAAACTAAGAAAGCTCTCATCCACCGGGAAAAATCCTCACGTACGATCTTCCAAAAATACACAAACCCAATGTTTCTCTTCGCTCCATTGTCACTGCTTTCGGTTCTCCAACATAAAACCTTGCTAAACATCTTGCAAACACTCTGTAACCCCTTGCAAAACAGTCCTTCCTAGTCATACGTACGAAATTCATTTCACTTCATTGAAATTCTCAAAAACCTCAATATCCAAGAGACTGATATCCTTGTGAGTTTCGCGTTGTCTTTATTCACAAATATCTTCGTATCAGACTCATTGAAAATTCTCGAAACGAAGTACCAAATTTCCAAAGGCACCCTTAACCTCATCAGTCACTGTATATGTCCAGCACATACTTCCTCTTCCAAGGTTCCTTTTACAAACAAGTAAAGGGCGCCCCATGGGTTCTCCTCTTTCACCAGTCCTTACAAACCTTTCCATGAGAGACTTCGAAACCAAAGCTGCTGACACGTTCGACCACAGATACGTAGCCCCACGGTTTTAAAACTCTTCATAATTTCCTTGATCACCTCAACGACCTCCACTCATATATAAAATTCGCAATGGAAATTTAGACCAATAACTCCTTTCCATTCCTAGATGTCCTCATCTCAAAATCCAATAATCCCTTCATCCATACGGTCTACAGAAAAGTAACACACACACAAACAGATACATCAATGCAATCTCCCACCATCATCCAGCACAAACCAACTCCCTCTTGAATTATCTCATCCATATACCTGTCAACCTCACAGACTGCCACAACAAACCAACAGAGGTGGCTCAACTCAAATCAGCTTTTCTTCAAAATGGATTCACAAACCATCAAATTGACAGATCCATCCGTCGTCAACAAACTTTTTCATCCAGTCCCAGTGATCCAAAGACAACAACGTTCCTCACAAAGTTTCCTTCCCTACATTAAAGGTGTTACTGACAAAATTGGCCAAGTTTTTGAAAAACAGAAGATGAAAACGATATTCACCGCCAACAATCAAATTTCCGCTTTCCTCCGTTCCCTCAAAGATAATGAATCCCATGGTATATATGAAATTCCATGCTCCGAATGCCATAGAACATATGTAGGCCAGACCAACAGATGTGTGACAAGTAGAGTATAAGAACATCAACTGGCTGTCTGAAAGTCAGACCCATCCTCAACTCTGTCCAAACATCATCAAGAGATAGGACACAATATGAACTTTGAGAACACTAAGACCATCGACACAGCGAAAACACTACAAGTTCGGATAATTCGCGAGGCCATCTGAATCGAAAAGCAACTTTTCTGTCTGAACAAACGTGATGGCGATCGGAGACTTACATCTCCCTGGAAACCCGTAATTTCCCAATGTCTACCCCTCACCAAGGCGTCCGGTGATGGTAATCACCCAAAGCTCCGCCCCCATTTCCATTTCAGTAGCTTCCGCTGATATAAATACCACCGAAAACCCATCGCTACCTCAGTTCAATCTGAGTAGGCAGATTGAGACCTTAGACAGAACTCGTGATGAGAACTGGGGAGAATCAAATGTTTTCGAATTTTTTTACTTATTTAATTTTTCTCAAATTCATGGGCTCAAATTGCACATCAGAAAAGAGTGTTGCCACTGAGGTGCTCGATCAAATAAAAAATTGGTAGTAAATATAATCTTTTTGTATGATTTTCACTAAGTATAAAGCTATAGAAAGCTATTGTATAGCGAAACACGTGTCGCGGTTTTTGTAAAACCCTTTATATATTATAGTGAAAATCATACAATAAACTCTATTAATGAGTTTTTAATATCGATTTTCATCGAACCAATTCTATTCAATTAAATGGAAATTTGCAATCAGGGCTTTCTGATATATCGATAACAATATTATTATGTTTGTGTAAATATTCTTAGAAAAAACAAATGTTTGGGACGAAAAACGTTGCTGACCCGTTAAAATTTGTATACTTTTTAATTGTGGATGCCCCTCTCCCGTGGAGGCCCCGGGGTAGTGGCCCCGCTTGCCCTCTTTAAATCCGGCCCTGTTTACCACAAAACTTCTCAAGTTATATTACCCTTTGAACAACGTAATACTGATTGAATATTGTGCGATATTTGGCGTATATATTTCTTTTTCTACTCCTTCCGTTTTAAACTAATCATTACGCGTTTGACAGCAGGACGGCCACTTCCGCAAGAAATTTTAAAAAATGATGAAATATGTAAAATTTACTCCGAATAATATGATCTCATGAATACATTCAATTGTCCAAAAGCCTAAATCAGTGAATTTTCTCTCCAAATTCTCTGTAAAATCGAAATCAAAATAAAATATTTTCAGTGAATGTTCACTGAATGTTCAGTTTAACAGTTTGTGGTTGGTAATGAATCTAGTTATATCCATGAATTAACAATCACTTGTTTCAATTATAAGCTGTTATTCTATATCTGGTAAAAATTCAAAATGACTGATGACGATCAAGAAATTTGTGCTACCCCACCAGAGATTATCGAGCAAGCAATAATTTGCTACCAGCAAAATAAAGACAAAAATACTAATATAATTTTAAAAATTTTATGAATTGGCGAGAGATGAAAAACATAACTTTGTTTTCCGAAAACGTTCTCGTTATGTGCCTTCCAAAAACGCATATCTGACGGTTATAAACCGAAGAAATCATCGATTCTCACCAGTGAAAAAATAAATAAATTCATTGAGGAAGCTCCAGAAGATAAATATTTGTTTTCGAAGGTAACACAACTCCGCTTTTTCCTTCTATTAATATTTTATGAAATTTTTGTAACAATTTTAGAAATACTAAGACACAATATTAAGGGTAAAACTGAATTATTCAACCTCACCAGCCAACTGCCAATCATATTTCATTTGCCAAACGCCTCTAGAGCAAAGCCTACTTCAGTTAATTCTATGAACTATAATAGCCAAGAAAAAGGATTTGAAAATATTTTACAGACCAAAAGAATACCTGTTAGCTTTTGTATTTGACATTATTATATTATTTAAAACACATCAAATTCACCCATCAATAGTATTGAAAACTTTTGTATTCCCACCGTTTCAAATTCTCAACAAAACGAAATAAGACCGTCTTCCTCCCACATCGAAGGCGAAATATCATTAAATAATTGTAATAATGTAACTATAAATGTACATAATTATAACAAAAATGAACCCTAATAATGTAATTTGTAGGAAATATTTTCACCAATTTTTAAATCATTCAATTGTGTTCTGACTGACTGACTGAATGAGTTCATTATCCAAAGCCATAATCCTAAACAAATATATTTTACCATTTCTTTCTACGGTCAGTCGTAGAAAAAGTATAGTACACACGTCGAGGATAAGGCCAATTAGGTCCACGTAATATACTATTTTGTTTAAACTCTATTTTTAACAGTAGCCTTGAAAGTCAGATAATATAAATCATTGTGAATCAAATTCAATAAAAGAAAGTGAATCACTTTCACCAGTGATATTTGTTTGTGTTGGTTAAAACGGAAATTTGTGCAAATATCTATTTGCTCTGTATGTTTCAGGGGTCTGTAACTTCACAACAATGCCAAGTCCTGAGTAGTGCATGTACAGCAATTCTGTACTTGTTCGCTCATGCTTGTGTTTCAGTTACGAGACACTGCACACCCTTGGGCAAACAGAACGTTCATTGTAATAATATAATACAGTTGTTACACGATACTATGCCGAACAGGTTGAACTATCGAAATATCTGGCCAACATTAGCTCGTATGTATATGGGTCAATTATCCACCTGATGGAATCAAGAACTTGGATACTTATACTTGGATACGATATACCTAATCTGAAATAAAATACGCCATGCATTGTGAATTATATCTTTCTGTTTAGATGTGAATACTGGTTCACACATATGTGAATACTAGAGTATTTATTGAGAGGGCATTGATAATTTATCTCAAGACGAAATAAATTCGGAGATGTTGATTATTTCCGGAACACTGCCTTCATTCACTCATTGAAGTGTATAATCAGGAGATCCATGAATTATGAAACGGTGTTTTTCATTACGTAAACCTACCCATCACCCATATTGGAATAAACAGTAATATGGTGAGAGAATCATCATATTGGTGTATTTTCAAAGTAGCACTTTAATTTTGCTTACTTGAATGATGCAACTAATTTTCCTTTATTTTGAGAAGAAACATGAAATCTGCAGTGTTGGGTTTAAAACTGTATGTATATTAACTGAGAGACAAATTTCACTCACGAGATCAAGTCCTGCCAATGTAATTGATATAATCATTGATCATTAAAAAATGTGACCATAGAGTCGTGGAACTGAAATCCCTCAAAAGTGTGAATTTATCTATTCACAGTTGGAAGCGATTTACAAAGTGAGTTGTTATTTATGAATTAAGGTGTCATCAGCAGAAGCTAAACACATTATTGTCATTTCGGTTAGAAGATAACATTTGGGAAAGAAAGTTTTTGGCCTTCTACTTCTACATCTCGATACCAAAATTGTAAAATTTCACTTACATGAAACACTGTCATCCTCATTGCTAGAAATCCGATGTTTCGCCGTAAGACACTTGCCTTATCACCTCTTCAGTAGGAAATACGGAAAACATTATCAGAAAAAACACTCAATTCGTTCATAATCACGCCTTTATGTCACGGGATGGGTTGATACACCCATTTTATCGATGACAGTACGTAAATAACATTCATTCGCTGATTTGATTAAATCGCAGCCATAGGAATCTTGTTTTAATTGAAAGGGTATATTCTTAGGGGAGATTAATTTTTGGGAAAGAAAGTTTTTGGTCTCCTACTTCTCCATCTTGATACAAAAAAATGTGGGAATATTCCAAAGAAAGGAAGCAAGGAATCAATTTCAAAAATTAACTCTACAAAGATGTGTACCTATATCATGTAAAGAAGTAACTTTCAAACACAACCTGGAAAAAAAGCTCTCGTTTCGAGAGAGCTGAATGCTGAATTATATGAAAAACACTTTTTCTCTATTCCGTTTGTATTCCAAACATTCGTATGCAATCAAATCAAATATCATTCACAGGATTCCTACACAATATAACTAATGAAAGAAGTAAAATTTCACTTACATGGAACACTGTTATCCTCACTGCTAGACATCCGATGTTTCACCGTAAGACATTTGCCTCATCGGATCTTCAGTAGAAAATTCCTAAAAATATACCCTTTCAATCTAAACAAGATAAAAGTGTTTACTAGGAGGATCTTGTGTTATTGATTAACTTCTTGAGTACTTTATTCACGTATTATCACGATAATACCACAATAAAAAACAGAAAATGATGCTAGTTTACTCATTGCATATATTTTGTTTTCTGTAACCAGTGGAACCCCCCTTTGTATTTGGCAGTGACAGTGACAAACACCAATAAGGTAGAATAACCTGGAACGTTCTGGAACAACTCATACCATTGTTCAAGGATGAAGAGTGTTATAAGGTTCTTTATGATTCTTTATCCCTCAGCCATCCCTCCATTTTCACCTGAACGGCGTGCTGGAAGTTTAGCTCTCTAGAAATTTCTAGAGTATCTAAGTACAAAATATTACTGGAGTTTTTTCCCAACACCATACTGTTATTTTGACATCTCGACACTTTTTTCGATCACCAAGTGATCATCTTCAAGAGGAAGATCTTTCTCTTGAAGATGGTCAAAAATATCCTGGAAATATCTCAGAACTGTCTTGAATGCTATGGAATGTTTCAGAATATTGTAGAGCATTCACAAATCGACTGTCTAGGTACAACCGTTATTTCCATAAGCGAGGCTTGTGTTATGGCGGGTCGCTGTGGATTATGAATGTTTCAAATTTGAGTTGTGGTTACATCTAGTTGCCTGCAGTGAAATACAGAACACGATTCTAGTTTGGCTGTAAATGTCGCAACTTGGCTTTGCAACGAACCGCCTTTGGGAGCCACGTTAATCTTTGATATTCGTAAATTAAGACTTCTGTTAATCCCATATTATGGGAATATGTCATCTTTACTCACTTACGCTTGTCCTTTGGGTTTCAATTTGGCGATAATTCCGGAGATATTATGTATCTCCTGAGATATTTGAATTGTATGGTGTAAAAAATAATTGTAATGTGTATGAATTGCTCAAGGTATCTATCTTATTTATTTGATATATGTCGTGAATAGTTTTTGTTGTCTCAAAAGAATTAAGCCGCGAATTCCTATGAGTAAATATCCTCATATTTCAGTCAGTTCACACAATACATTGATAAATTTTACACATAAACCATCTTGTTGAATCGCGCTGTTCATTGATGAAAACCGTAAAAAATCCATTTGATAGTGTTTGAATTTATTGAGTTCGAATAGTCAGGCTGACACAGCAGGATACTTTAATTTTTTATAATATGTATCGATTTCTTGTTCAAAATCCTGTGGAAAATAGAATAGTGAAATGATAATTCATTATATGCCTCTGTTTTGACTAGGATTACCAAAAAAACCGAGACTGGGATATGCCGGCCATTCAATTAAAGAGTTTTCTGCCTCAAAAATAATCAATTTGTATGGAAATTATATTAAAATTGTAGAATCAATCGCCATCAATCAATGGTGTATCATTTTAAGGCCAACTGAGCTGAGCTTTCATTAATATCAATATAAAAATTGGTTTGGTGAAAGTAAACTGAATCAACAGCAAAATAAACATATCCGTACCTTACATCAGTACTGAATAAATTAGGGAAAGTCAAACGATTTGAGAAATCTCATTTACTAATCGTATATACTTTAATACAATACTGATGGCTTCTCTATTCGTTAGTTCACAGCTTCAACGCCAGATCGGAGAAGTATCAGGTGAGTATGAACCGATAGTCACTCATGTCTTCTTAAGGTGAGTTTATACTTAAAATGCAAAAGATAAGGACAAAACAAGCCATCAAAACAAATTTTCTCTAGATTTCATTTTTCTCAGGTGTAAATTTGTCAGTCTAACGAAATTATCCAGATGTATCGTTCGCGTTTTACTAAATCCAATGGAAAACCATTATAAAAGGGATAAAAAGTATCATAGAAAATATTGCAAGAAATATTTCACTATATTGGTATATTTTTTTTATATCCAAAATCAAGTTAATGTTAATCATATTCTCAAAGTGTATAATTGATGATGTTTCAAAACACATCAGGATGAGAAATGAACGTGTGCAGAACCTCGTGCACTGATGATATATTACTGGAATTGAAGCTTGTGTAATAAAGCAAAACGAATGATGTAAGAGTGATAAATAGCACGAATTAACAGTTCAGCAAATCTTCTTGATAAATATTTTCAATATATGTTGTTGCTCGAAATTGAATTTGGTTTATACAATTGAGTTAAATGTATTTTCTTGACGGTGGATAAGAAAATTATTATGTTCCGAAAAATGTATAAATGAGAAAGAGTATTATGTAGAAAAATTAAATCATTGACCCACGTTTATTCAGAGATCATGAAGAGCACATGAAGATTATTGCAAAGATGATAACAAAATCAAAACAAAAGGATCAATTATTAGGCAAACAAATCAAATATCGAAAGTGTACATGACATTTATTGAGTAAAAACGTCACTGAATATTAGATCTAGATCAATAAATATAATTCTGAAGCAATATTTTTAAGAAACCCAACATCTATGTGAGCAATAAAATGAGGAGAGACTTGCTGGAATGAGTACATCTCCTTTGAAGTTTCTACAAATGGAACAGAGTGGGTTGGAGTTTCTTACAAGTTTATTTGAAGATGAGAGCAGTTGTCGGTTATCTGTTAGATACTTACACAAAACTTTCGAGAAATACGACCACACAGTGTTCGAACTTCGAAGTATCTTTTGAACAATTCAGAACGTACCACTATTTAATACCTTTGATCTATTCGTATAAAACCAAATCAGATAATATATTCTCAGTTGACTTTTTTCAGAAGTCATGATATGCAACTGAACATAGTTCATGATTTATATTCGAATAATTTTCCATCTTCTGTTCACTTTGAGTTTTGAGTTAAATATTTATGAAAATGCTAATGTTACCATATAACATATTACCATGCCATGTTCCAAATTTTTTATGTGAGAATCAGTGAAATACAAAAATTAATAATTAAGCTTTGTGAGTCGTGGAAAAATATACATCAAATGCAGTTTTGTAGGACTAACACTTCATATTTTCTGCTAATTTTGTTAAATTCATCCCTCTATATTGGCGGCTTCGATATAAAGTTTCACATATAAATGTTATTTAGCTTTGAATTAATATCTGCAGCAAGGGAAATCGAATGTCAGAAACCAACAAGTATTCGTTTTATAACGCTCTTTTTTTCTTTCCGTTTCATAATTAATATATTTATACAATGAGTAAGATGGAGTCTGTTTTTCGAGGTAGCTGGTAAGGAAAATATAATAATCCCGAGAAGTGATATTTTCACATCGTGTACAAAAAACTGAAAGCCACACCTTATGAAAATCCATGTGATTAACATGGGATTTTGAAAAAAGGAGATAATTCATACAAATATACTCTATTGAAATGAGATCTTGGCTTTAAAAACTTATACGATAATATAAATGTTACATATATCATCACGTTAGTTCTACCAGTGAACATGTAGACTGTACATGAAATACCTATCAGTCGGAAATTCAGTGACAGAAGTACATATGATTCTAATCTAATCCATATTGCAATATATTGTTCATTTCAAGCGAATGAAAGAATAGTCTAATTGCATAAAAATGGAAGAACCTGAAATTCAGTAAAAAAAGATTTGTTTTGGGTATTTACCCATTTCTCCAAGCTTTGGGCCTGAAAGTGGATAAATTAAAACGCTAATTCCCAGATTTATTTTCCAGAGCGAATCTTGAAATGTACCTTGGAGATTACTTCCCGAAAGAGAATGCTTTCATTCCAATTGAATTTATTTGCATCTGTTGGGATGAAATTGAAAGTTAGGAAGGAAACAGTAGAAAATTGGTAACGATTTTTTAGAAACTCAGTTATATGATAGATTTGCTCGCTATTTTATTGTGAAAATTTCACCCAAGTCACGAAATGTTCGGGTTTGTAAACTGTTGAGAAAAAATTTTGCATTGAAGTATTTTTCGGATGATGACCCGAAAATGATTGTGGATATCAACAAGCGAAACGTGAAGAAACGTTTCTCTTTACTCTGCAGTTAAATTTAAGTTTATATCTTGATTATTTTACTCATTTTATTGTGTTTTCTTTCCTTAATATAATTGATATTTCAGCTATTCATTCTAATTTCATTTGTTTTTTGATCGATTTCGAATCATGGGTTAATCATATTAGACCAGCGTATCCCAAACTATTTTGCCTGGGGACCCATCTTCATTGTGGATTTTTTGTCGCGGCCCTTATATTGAATAATATTAAATGAAAGTAATGTTATTAAAACAACGATGAAAATAAAATAAAAACAACAATAAAAATCAATTGGCGCTCCAGGGCGACTTCATTGATTCCAGT
>WOGO01004901.1:0-12883 GCA_015342085.1 Leptinotarsa defecta | reverse complement strand
AGTATGTACATAATCACCCAGAAAAATTTCCAACTTCATACTGAAATAAATACTTACTTATGTTTTGTATATATTGTGTCTATAAGCACTACACAGACACTACCGAATTTTGACAATAATACCACAATGAGCGGTTATACCCCAATCGAAATGATTCAAAGTATCCAATCTCACTTGAACCCCAATTTTAAATTCTCTCTTTTATCTTTTTATAAAAAATGTAAGAAAGCTTCACTTACCATATTAATACAATTATACATAAGACATACAATTGTACAAATACCATTTATTTTCACATTATTGATTGTGTTGATATTAATGCTGTATGTGAAATGGTTCTGAAAATGAAAAAAAATTGAATTGAAGTTGATATCGATAATGACATCAATAATATTGAGAATATTGTAAGCAAAATGGATTAGAATAACACGATGATTTTATAAGTGGATTTCATTGCAAATTTGAAGCTAGTATAGTCAAAAACAGAAATACGTGGAATCAAATATAAACGACACTTTTCGGCCTCCAGGAGATACCAGTGAATATGATTCGGATGCATTTGAATATTGAAACACAGAAATACAGAGAGTATGTTTCAATATATATATATATGAATCTACATCTCAAGTTTGATTTCTAAGGAAACAAACTATTACAAGCAACATCAGATTTGACCAAATTTCCTTTCTCAACTATACGTAAAATAGTCAAAAACAAACCTTATGAACGCAAGACGGATGTGACACAGGATTACCAAAACCTTTAGATGTTCATCTAATAAAATCATTGAAAAAAAAACAATATACGACTGGTACAAAAGCAATGAGATTCCTACAACTAAAATCACGAGGAAGAAATTGAATACTTCCGGCCATATCAAAATATCAGTACACATTGTTCATATACAAAGAAAAAAGTATTCAGATGATACGAAAATCGGCCCCACCAAACAGTGCAGCCTAGTTCATTACATATTCCTTGTCATAATTTCCATTAAATCGACAGATAATGAATTATGTATATTTTTGAAATTCTGCTTCACTAAATATTCAGTTGAATTTCATCTGTCAATACTGTATGAAAAAAAAATTTCTGAATGGGATGAAAAATTCAAAGTCCGAAATAATACTTTCCAGTGAACTTTGTAAATTAAGAGTATTTGGGGGTCACCTTTTCAGTTTCTATTTGTGGTGAAATTTTCCAAGGACTGTATTGGAACAAGATTAGTTATTGGAGGTTAAAAATATCACTCCTCGTGTCATCAAAAACCATGTGTTTTCTCAATGAATAATTTGATGAACTGATTTATAATGATATTTTTTCATATCGAATGATTATTTACATATAATTTTTTTTTTCAGTCGAGTAGTTTAACGCATAATATCTTCAGCAGCAATTGGTACAATCTCGACTGTGCACATTCCAGAAAAGATATGATTTTAATCATGAGGAAGGCTCAGATTCCAGCGAAATTAACTGCCTTCAAAGTATTTCCTCTCAATTTCGCCACATTTATAGCGGTAATATAATACGAATAAAACTTTCAGACATGAAACTCCAATTACAAAGTGATTCCGTAGGTTATTGAAGATGATCAATAGTTCCATATCATAACAGGGAAAGTTACAAGTTAACCAAATTTTCTCAATGAATATTCCAGATTATTGATTGTTACATTAGTAACTTGTTTTTTTTTTCAGGTGGTGCGACTATCTTTCTCATCTTATACACTCCTTGCAACCATCACCAAAGAATAAACTCTTTATTGCTGAAACACTTATTGTCAAATGTACTATTTATTCAATTTGAAAGTACTCAGTAACACAGAATTAAAATTTTCAAATTTCTCTGGTATTATCTGGTTTTTTTCTTTACATTTCCTAAGAAAATTCATTGGCAATGGAAAACTATTGATAACTTCCAATAATTGAATATTCACCAGCATATAACGATACTCAGTTGTAAAATTGGATAAATATTTCACACCACAGTACTTTTTTACACTTCCTCATGAGAAAAGCAATGTATATATGCAGATCTGCCTGGAATATAATGACATTTCTGTGTGTATAATTTCAATTCATCATCGATGTAACCATCAATATATTTTTCAATTGTGTATTTCATTAGTCTACTTTTTATATTAATGTATTATTGGAAGAAAATCAGTTTTTTATCTACCTTTTTGGGTATTTGTATTATTCTGTTGATTTTCCACTGAAAATAAATTCAGTTTCATTCAGAGAAACATTAAAAAAATTGGAGGGAACCCACTGTTCGATTACTTCCGAATCTTCATTGACTGTTTCCTGAAATATTTTATTCAGAAAAAGAGAGGTTTCAGCTTTCTACTTCTTCATCTCCATATAAAAGTGGGAATCTTTCTTTCTTTGATTCCCACATTTTTTTCATAAAGATAGATCAGCAAAAAACCAAAACCCCTCTATCCAAAAAATTAATCACTCCTAAAAATATGCCCCTTTCATTTAATTTTGTTATCATTCACAATTGAAAGTACAGAATCGTCTACGTACCTATATAATATATTTAAACGATAATTCAATTTGACGAATATTTTTCTAGACACCTTTCTTGAGAAAAATTGTCATTCATAAAATATTTGTCAAATTCCACCGCCTTTATTTGAGTGTATTGTTACGTTTTCCTCGTCGGTTTACCAATAATTGACTACACTGAACAATAATCAAACTCAACTTTATTTCACTATCAATACAACAAAATGCACAAACTTCAACTATTATTGAAAGATCTATCGCCTTATTAGATCATTCAGCAGCCGCGAAACGTCGCCGAGCTGGACGTGGTCTTGACAACGTCACAATTGATTTATGGCTACCAGCGGCGGCCAGCGTTATTTTCTTCAGGGCATGATTTACAACAGTACATTATTTTTTCCATTGCCTCTATAATTTTATGCGAATTGTAAGTTTATTTTTAGGTCCACAAAGACAGTTACTACGTAATTTCCTCTATTTCTTTGAAAGCCAAATTGTATTGGATCGAACTCATATGTTTTATCAAGAAAAATTACTCACCTTTTTTCAAATGTTTTCATAATTGTAGGGTGTATTCTCAATAAGTCTACTGACTGATTTTTTTTGCGTCATCGTTATCAAGTATAGGTCTTACTGAGACATGTTTTTATTCATTGATTGAAATTTCTTCTGTAAGATATTTGGCAATCAATTACCATCAATTATATTATGACAATTATTCAATAAGTTTCCAAAGTGCAATGGATTTTTACAATCTGAAATAAGAACGAGATCCGAAATTTATATTTCCCCAAATATAACTTCCCCAACAATGAAACTCATTTTTATATTGGTAACAGTTTATAATGATGATAATGTTAGTAATATATATTATCAGTGTAGAGAATATTATTATAGCTAAGATTTTTATACTACCCTTTCAACTACTTATCACTCTGCAACATGAGATATAAATATGGACATTTCGCTTCAATTCTTTCTCTCAGTAACAGAAATATTGAAACCACCAGTTTTTTTCAATATGATATCGGCCTGTAATTTGAAATCTCCTTCTGTCTCTGAGCAATGAATCTGGAATTTACGGAGAACGCCTGCTAGCAATACTTTCAATTTCAACATTGCATATTTTCGACCTGAAAACAGAACAAAAGTCAGTTGACCGTGGTGATATATGGAATTAAAAAAAAATTGAATCAATCGAGCAATATATTTCTACCAGATTTGAATCGATATTGCAGGCAAGACATCACCAATGTAGAGTGAATATTCCTGAAATGGATAAAACTGTAGAACAATGGTGTTATGTGTATCTCGAGTCACAATTATACAGTAGGGTGGAGTGTTAATGTATGGATTTTTTTTTCCAATGAAATAGCGATACAAAGTTGCCTTTCAATGAGTAAATTCACCATACGAAAGATTGTTTACTTGTATTGATGTTTTGAGGTGCCCCAACCCAATCGAAAATCAGAAAAATACTAAATTTCTAAAAACTTTGATTTAATTTTTTATTATAGTAGTTTTCTAAATTTCCAGTCCATTATAAAATGAACCACTTTGTAATATGTTGAATGAAAGCCTGATTAGTTGTTTCAATGTTTTTATCAAGAAAAATGAGCAGAAATATATTATCAAGAAATGAAATAAATCAGAAATAAAACGATCATTTGGTATTGAATTGTTTTTTGTTTCAAACTCAGGCATTTGTTGCCGTCTCGTTTATTTTCTCCACAACTGCACTTGAAGCTTCTGTCACCAATTTGATACAGCGCTCTACGGCTTGGGTATGGCATTGAAAATCTTGAATAAACTGACATGTAGTCCAATCGCTTTTGACAATCTCTTTCAAGGCTTCTTCAGATAAAGTGGAAGTCAGAGGTGGATCAGTTATTTTACACTCTTGCCACGTAACCAAGTCGGTATAATCTTCAGCATCGACATTTAAAGCAGGCATTTTGAAGTTCAAACCCCTTCTGCTCTTGCTTTTGAAATTCGCTGATATGCTAGTTCACGTATGGTTTCTCTGTCGTCTCCAAGCATAGCAATAGGAATATTTTCTAGGTGACCAAAATATCCATTTCGTTGGATTACCTTATCAAGAACTTTCTTCAAAGGCGCGTTCAAATATCGAGTTAGGCTAATTTTTTGCCACAGGTGCTTAGCTCCGTTCGTACATGAAGGATTACATTTCATTGCGAACCAAGTTTTCTTCGGGGTCTGTTTTAGCAATATATAATCTTAAGATTCTATTAGCTGTCGTAAGCCATCGAGAATGGTTAAGAGGTCCACGTGTAATAATAGGTAAATTGGGAGAAAAAAATGCTCGTGCTGATAACTCTCATCACATCGTAAAGATATTTTTGGTCGCTGCTCACCTCATTTCTAGTGACTTCAGGTAATGAAGAGTGACTGGTGGCAAATTGAACAATTGGCATTGATTTACATTTTTGTAATTCAGATCCAATAGGACTTGAAAAGCATTTAGGCTAGTTTTTCCATCCAAATGCGATAAAAGAATGTCGCAATGGTAACTCATTCGAATGTAACTGCAGACAAACCATTGTAATGGTATGTTCAGTTATTCTTCCATAAAACGAACAACACTTCCTTTGAAACCTGTATTCATGACTGTACCATCGCAACCAACAACAACTATTTCATCCAATTCCACAGATTTTGTTCTCAAATGATTCATTATGGTACTTTCAATACCTTTAGCAGTTCCCAACTCACACGTAACATGCCCGAAATAATCACTTCCTGGCTCTGATAAAATCACATAATGGTCTTCTGTTAATCTTTTTCTATGAAATTTGCCTTCCTTCTGAATATTAACCAAAGTCTTATCCTTTCTGCCATCAAAATAAATACCGCGTATACTTTTATTGCGATCTGCATCTTGTAATGCTGATCTGAGTTTTCTTCTTTCACGGCGCAACTTTGAACGATCAATGACAGCTCTTAGATCCTTTGATGTAATAATTCCAACATCTTTCAACACAGAAGAAGCTATGATAGCAGCTACTCTGTCAGAAACTCCAGAACGATCGCAGGCGAGGGCTAATGATGGTAAATTGAATCTCTTTTTCTTTGGTGGCGGAGCAGCTATTTGTTTTGGCGATTGTTAAGGACTAGAAGCTACGCTTTTGCTTGAACTGGTGCTCAAAGAACGAGAACAAGACGGTTGGTTAGGAACCGTTATCTCTTTGTTACGCAGTAATTTTTTTTCTTGTCTTTTTAATTTTTTTATATTTTTTATAGTCGCAACCAAATCTACACCACCTATCATCATTTTTCTTACAGTTCTTTGATCAAGTAAAAAATATACTTCTTCCTTGGGAACACGGCTGTCTATTGAGCAATTACACTCTGAGATAAGTTTGCATTTGCTACTGCAAACATCAAATAACCTTTGGGACTCAGTAACAAATTCAGTTATCTTCTCTTGATATTTTTTGTTCATTTGACGGCCCTGATAAGGTTTTAGTAAGCTTTTATATTTGTCATGATAGGATCGAATAAATTGTAGTACCTACTCTCTTACGGCTGACAGTAGGAAGCGACGTTTTTCGCCAGATATAAAAAATTTCCGTAGCCAATGATTCGGATATATCATGAACTGTCGGCTCTTTTGTTGTTTTGTCAGTCTTTAATTCATATTTAATAAATAGGTAATATTTCATAACAGCATTATAAGTTGGTAATTGAGACACTGGTAACTTCTCCGGTAAACCAAACACAGGACAACATGTAGTTTGTCGTGTTTTGACTTGCGACATTTGACTGTAATAAAGAGAAATAATAGATATAAATTACGTCGAGAATATTCAATTACGATCTGAATTGTATTATGTGGTAATAGGTAATTAAAATATATTACTTTCATGTTTTATTGACGGCAGTGGTAAAAATCAATGTTTCTCACAAGTAGAACAACAATAATATGAGCGTGCGCGTACTTAATGGCGTTCGAACAACGATAGACAAGTGCAGTGAAATCACCTCTCCTGCCTCACTACCCCCTCACCTATCCACGCACTATTCAAGGTTAAACTGTTGCTGATGGGGGGACATACATAATATGATTTTGCGTTGATTTGACAATATTAGACGTTGGTGTTTTTTGGATACAAAAATTGTGAATTCTCTAAAGTTCATGATGGGGGCACCTCTAAATTTATCACGTGCCAAATGAAAATTTGTATGTATATTTGTGAACGATAACAGCAACTTTTTACAGGTATTCTGAAATGAAAATGACAAAAAAAATGTTTCACTCCACCCTAGTGTATAATCGTTCTTATTAAACTCTTTTTGCATCTTGATTTCCTGGCTTTTTCACCAATATTATTATTGCCAAATTTTCACATCTGAAATTGGGTCAATCACATATTTCAAATATTTGTCCTATATTCATTTGGAAAATTGGCGGATAATGAAAAATAGATATGTATCTAATATTGAGAATCAAACATTTATTTAATGTGCATTCACTATATCCTACCAACATTGTCTAACAATATTGAACCATTATTGCCAAATGTTCACATATGAAATTGGGACAATCACATATTTCAAATATTTGTCTTATAATTTGAAAAATTGGCGAATAATGGAAAATAGATATGTATCCAATATTGGGAATGAAACATTCATTTAATATGTATTCACTATATCCTACCAATATTGTGTAACAATACTGAACCATTATCGCCAAATGTTCACATCTGAAATTGGGCCAATCACATATTTCAAATATTTGTCCAGTTTGCATTTGGAAAATTGGTGAATAATGGAAAACAGATATTTATCCAATATTGAGAATCAAACATTTATTTAATATTCAATCACTACATCCCACCAACATTGTCTTACAATATTGAACCATTATCGCCAAATGTTCACATTTGAAATTGGGCCAATATCAAGTATATAATATAGTCACAATAAAAATTAAATATTTGGCCCATATTTTACCGATATTGTTGTGCTACTGGGGATACAGTGGCAAAAACTGCCAAACTGAGTAATCCTCCGTACACTGTGAAGGAAATGGATTACACTAAATTCCTAGATTTTAAAACATATAGCAAACAATTAATAACAAACAGAAATAAAAATGTATATGGCAATATTATGAGGTGGCTGGAAGTTAAATGGCTACAGTTTAAAAAAGATTCACCATTGTATATTTATTATAAAAATCAGTTAAATGAAAAAGATTTTCAACAATTATGCATTAGGAGGCCAACCCGGGAAAATTTTACTACAATAATGTTGACCAACTATACCACTCTCGCCTTTCAATTGATGAAAAAAAATTAATAGATTTATTATTTCTTTGTAGCACAAATAAAATACCGTCCGTCTACTATCGATTTTACTAAAACCTGCAAACTTCTGGGAGCACCAACTCTGACTGACCAGTGATAATAAGTTTTTACATTTTTTCATATTGTCAGTGTCAAAGAAGACAGCCTCAATATATGAGAGCAAGCTTTCATGAAATTAAAGTAAATAAATAAATAAATACGAATAAACAATTCTTGAAAAATCTATAACAAAGAATAACAAGTTTCATAACATATTATCTTAGACTATGAAGCCGCGTTTACACTGGAGTTTGAAACATGAGTGTCAACAGAAATTACAAACATCTCTAAAAACGCGCATTTTTAGACGAAACGCTGTTGCAAACAGTTTTCAGTGTTTGCAACAGAACTTTTTGTTTCCACCTGAAGTCTAGTACAGCCAGTATAGTATAGCCTAGTACCGGTCGCGACGAGGTGGGAGGGAAAAAAGGGAAACAAGGGGGAGAAAAATGTCGCAAACGTTTCTGACCCGCAAATTTAAGAGATGAATATAAAACAAATGTTTATGCTGCTCTGAATTTTTGTTACCCCTGCCTCTTAATCGCAGTTGGATGTAACATGCCGTCGCTCCGTCGCGTCGGCTAGCGGCAAACATGAAAGGGAGGCTCGAACGTACCAGTAAAATAATACGGGCCGCGGCAGTTGTGTTGTGGGCAATGGGTGCTTCATAGTCAAATGTTTTTGAGGAGGTATGGCGCGCTAGACGATTTGATACATTTTCTCGTCGTAGAAAATTGTGCAAATGCACACATGCCACCCCTCTCAAAGTAATATCCTCCTGCTTTAAAAATAAAATCAAAATTTTAATTTCAATTTCCAATTTAAACAAATAAGCTCGAATAGCGTAATGCTGTGCCACATTTTTCACTAAATTTTTAGCGGGATTAACGAGTTTTAATGCATGTTTTTGTGCTACTTGGACATTACGCAATAATTTGTAATGCACATACAAATAAATTTGTTGTATTTACCTTTGAACTCACTTCACATGTATTTCTTCATTTGAAAAATAAAATAAATAATGAAATTTGGAACGATCATGAAATACAAGTCAATTCAAAGAACTGAGGTTATAAAAAAGGAAAGAAGAAAAAAAATCACATCAAAGGTGCTGCTTCGTTCCCTCCTGTTCATAAAAGAGGACATATGCCTCATTGCTCACAAGTGATTTTGGTTGATTTCGATTTATTTTGATTTCAAAATTCCTCCAGGTTGCTTCGGACGGGCTGATAATGACTTTTGAAACTATATAGTTAAGATTAATCAGCAAAAAAAGTATCCTACCTCACCCCAATGCGTACTAGTTGGGACTAATAATCGTGCATGGGACGGAAGACCTATTTGTTTTTCATGAAAATTTTTCGTTTCTATTATTGTTTGCGCCATTGGAATATTGTAAATATGACTCAGTTATTGTAGAGGCCTGTTTGTATTTTCTTTCTTCAGGTTTATAGGTTTGAGGTTAAGTGAACTAGCAATATAACTTTTATCTTCATAAAACAATCAAATTGTTCCTAATTGATTTGCTTGAAATGTAGGGACGATATTATTATTCTTTTACCTTAGTATGCGCTGGTCAGGCCCTATCCCCCGAAGCCCCAATACATTCGGGAGAGCACGCCAGATCAACCAACGACCAGTCCCCACACAGTTGGGTGAGTGATCATTGGGTCAGAGAATCATGTGCCCTGAGCAAGCATAGTGAGCCAAGAATGACAGCCTTCTGCATCTGTATGATTTTAAGATTCGAGATTAGAAAGGACATCATTTCACCAATGACTCCAATAATCATAATAACCATGCCATGCCATGTTTCTGTCTCGAGAATGTATCAGAGGCCATGCTTCTGATACATGTTCGCAGAATAACACTTCCACAGCGATTCCTTCGGAAATCTGATTAGGCAATTTCATTCGCTCAGATTTTTCACACAAAGATCGTTGTTATGAAATATGAAATTTCTATTGTCATTCTTGAAAGCTAGAATGTCAACGGATTAACAAAACGGCTTGGCCACGGGGGTCGGCGGTGCGAACGACGAAGCGGAGAGCGAGGCGACCATTCGCGCGACACCGTTTGCAGGACACGGGCAGTCACGTTCGACGTCGCGACCAATAGTCCGACAGCGAAATGTCTTTATCGAAATTATCACGATATTGCTCAGAAAGTAATAGTTTTTTGGTTCAAGACCTAATATTTGAAAGAGATTGTTGAGAACATGATTTGAATAAGAGTCAGGGTATAGATGGAGAATTCCACAAGAAGTACGAGAAATACATATTATATCCAAAAAAACTTTTTGAGTACCCACACCAGAATTAGTATTGAAACTTTCGATTATATTCTTATGAATATTCAACCAGAATTGGATGAAAAAATTAATGCAAATAAAATTTTAAGTGCCGCTGAAAAATTGTTTTTGACATTAAGGTATGTACTTACTTATCTATACATATCCATCTATATTAATCTACATTACGTATTTATCTATATACCTGCATATTCAGGTAATATCCAATGAGCTGATCATATTTTGGAGACTCACCTATAGTATCCATCAGTATAAACAACTTTTTCCAAGAAAGTAATGGTTGCAAACGGATTTTTTTATAACTAAATTTATTTGGAACTATCTCTGCCCAAAATATCATCAGCTGATTGAATGTTACCCGGTATATTATTATTTCATGAAATAAAAACACTTTCAGATGTGTTATTAATTGCAAAAATCTAAATTACATGGCAGTAATTTTTCGTACAACTAAAACAAAAAACAACTTCTAACTTGTAATTGACGGTAGAATGAATAAGACGGTATAATGAATAATGAATTTTCAACTTAATAATCAGTCTTTTATTCAGCAATGAAAGTCTCGGTGTTCATTTTTCGCGGCGAAAACAACTAAACTCGTTTGATCACTGCACTATTCGCCGCGACTGCAGCTCGACTCCGTGGCTCGGGCCGTACTGATTCATGTATTTGATTTACTCGCCCGTCGCGTCGCAAGTCGCCCACGCAGTTCGCTTGGTACATTTCGCCGGTCGCCGTTACGCGTGGCTTCATAAGTACATTGATATGCGTTTGTTTCAGTCGCTAGACGCCGTTCGCCGTTCGCACCGCGCGAATTTTCGCATCGGCGAGTGTCGCGTTGCCAGGCTGTTAGTCTGGTTTTGGCCTTTTATTTCACTTATATTCTGGCTTCAATGGATACTTTTTGGATTCCTATTGTCTAGAAGATTATGCAGAAGGTAATGTGAACAATAAAGAAATAATAGCGACGGATGCTGGAATTGGAGAATACCCAATCGAAACTTAGTAATTAATTAAAATATAGTACTCTTTTCAAAAGGTGAATTTTCATTTTTCTTAAAATGTATTTATTTATTCATCATTTTCTATTTTGTTCCCTTCGGGGTATTTCCCCTCAGATATAATACACTTGCGCCAGCGTTTTTCCAATATTGAAAGCAGTTTTGACATGCACTTTTTCTTATGTCCTTGAGCTCTCTCAGCGATTCGATTATTTTGTCCTCAATCGTCGCAAAACACCGTTCTGTCATGAGTATCTTCAATCTTGGGAACAGGAAAAAGTCACAGGGGGCCAAATCTGAAGAATACGCGCGATGGCTGTGGCATAATTTAGGTGTTGTTTTTTGCCAAAAACTTTCAAAAAAGCAATGACGAGTGAGGTCACAAATAATTAGAGTGGGAAAATGTTTCTCAAATGAAATTTCAAATAATATAGGCGTGCCTCAAGGAAGCGTCCTATGCCAACTGCTGTTTATAATTCACCTAATACAAGCGGATGGTTCAATTGCAACAACTGCCATAGAAAAAGCGATTCTACTAGCTGAACAATTTGCGACCCACTCCACAGTCGATTTTCTGGGAAAGGCACCACCCACAATTCCCACAATAGAATTCACAATGCCATTTGTCTGACTAGACGTTGTCTAGTCAGACAAATTTTGAAACAGCTCAATATCGACAAGGCGTCTGGCCCTGATGAAGTGCCCATCATCGTACTTGAAAAGTGGGCAAATGAAGCTGCACCAGTATTTTGCAGACTTTCCAACCTGTCTTATAAGAAAGGGGTTTTTCCTTCTTGTTGAAAGATTGCTCGCGTTCAGCCTATTCCTAAAAAGGGCAAGAACATTCTTCCAAATAACTATAGACCAGTCGCTTTGCCATCAGTGATATCAAAAATTATAGAGAAAATCGTAAACCACTATATCCTCAAATATTTGGAAGGCTTCAACATCTTGAGCGATCATCAATATGGTTTTCGGAAACAAAGATCAACAGGCAACCTTCTATCGTATGTGACCTATATTTGAAATAACGCAATCGAGAAACATGGAGAATAAAGAGCTGTTGCGCTTGATATTTCTAAGGCCTTTGACCGTGTGTGGCATGAGGGTTTGCTGGCCAAACTTCGATGATATGGTTTGTTGGATCATTTTTGTTAATGGCTCTTCAGCTTCCTGAAAGAACGTTTCCAGCAAGTGGCCGTCGATGGATATCTTCCGAATACTTTCACCATCAACGCTGGTGTTCCCCAGGGATCCATATTGTCTCCAACTCTCTTTTTATTGTATATTACGACTTATCGAAAAAAACAAAGAATCCAATATATTGCTTTGCTAACGACAGCACACGCCTCTCGTCATTCCAGCATATCGTAGCACATCGGCTACGGAGGCACATTTTCACCTGCAGCAGGAGGTTACATATCTTAATCAAGATCTAGAAGTGATTTCAAATTGGAGTGGAAGTAACCAGGTTCAATTCAATGCCACAAAAACCCAGACTTCGGTTTTCTCCAAGGAGACCAATATTTCTTGGCACAATGATGTCGTCGCTGGAATTGCAAAAGCTGCTTCTCAAAAGCTTGCAACACTGTTCCGAACCAGAAAACTGTACACACCTCAGCAACTTTTGATGCTTTATAAAGCTCAGATCAGACCTTCTTTGGAGTATTGTTCTCATGTATG
>WOGO01004900.1:0-12883 GCA_015342085.1 Leptinotarsa defecta | reverse complement strand
AATTTCCCATTTCGACTTCAATCTTAAATTATGCTGAAATTATCAGAATATTGGTCTGTAAACAATATAATATCAAAACTCAATAAGTACACGGATAATAATAAACAAACAAACTGTAAAAAGGTTAATATTTATTGGATTGGCGTGGGTTCAAAGCTTAGGGTTGCAACTTTACCCTACCTTCCCCTATTATCTCAACGTTATGTGCCGCTTGCTAGAAGCAATACGAAGGAAGCATCCGGTAAATGTGGAAAAACAAATCATGCCTTTTGTATCACGAACATGCCCATGCTCACTCTTCAATGCTTCTTCGTAATTTTTTGGCAAAAACCAACTCCGCAATCATGCCTCAGCAACCTTATCCACCAAATGTGGCCTCCTGCTAAGTTCTCAAGATTGAAGAGGCCCATGAAAGGATGGTGTTTTGTGCCGATTGAGGAGTTAAAAAACAGAATCGCTGAGAGAGCTCAAGGACATACCAAAAAGTGATACAGGGGTACTTATTATATCAGATGGGGACTGAGAAAAATTAAAATTGACCTTATTTTTTGAATAGACTTCGTATATGACATTCAAACCTCAGATCTACAGTGAAAAATACTAAGTATTTCATTGCATAAATTATTTTGGATATTGGACCCAAATACAGTACCTATCATTGAAGCAATTTTATCTCTTTTGATCCTCTAATTGAAGAATACTATTTCAATTCCAAACATAAATTGATATTAGAGAATCATTTCTTGAGATTTATTTATTTATTTACAAAGATCAGATTGACTAATTTAAATAGAATGTCTTAATATGAAATGAAATTATTTTCACAGAAATGGTAATATGTATTGTAGAATATACAATTCAACTCCGAAGTATTTATTCAATGATCACTATTTTTCGTCTAGTAATTTTAATAATGAAAAATAAGAAATAAAACTTCCTATGTTTTTCAGCAGTTGTATAAGTTTTATTTCTCATTTTTATTATAATTTACAACGTAGCAACGGCTACATCCATCAATTTTATTATTAATAACTGGTACGATTTAACTGGTGCAATTCACTGCAAAACTATCACTAAAACTATGACACGTGTTTTGATAAACGATAGTTTTCTCAAGAGAGAATTACATCCATTTTATATTCTGGAGGTATCGCCCATATTTCAAACAGGTGATTGATTAATACATCTACCTGAAGGACCAGATATAATCTATGATTTACTGATTTCTAGTAGAAACAGGTAGGTAACTAAATTAATTATATTATACAGGGTATTTCATATTCGATGGTCTATTAGACGTATATAGAGAACAAAAAAAGATGAGAAATTAAAATTTTGGATACCGATGTTGGTGGCTGCGAACTATCGTTTAAAAATATTTTGATCACCGCAGTGTTACCACATCTACATGTACCAAACATCAACTTGGAAATTTCAAATAGAACACCCTATATATTATATCATTTTTGAATTCTGCATCAAAATCCAAATTACTTTCGTTGAACATGTTCTATACCTATCTTTCACCGTTTTGAAAATATTAATTATTTTGTAATTTTTTTTGGCGGAAACATGGTATTTTTCATATTTAATATCGCATCGAACTCAAATTCTGGCAACATTGAGATAAGGTATGATGGTTGTTATTTCAGACTGGAACACAAACCTTATTTTATACAGAATGTCTGAAAAATATGTCTCAATTTGTATGCTCGATAAAATACCATAACTATTTTTTTTCAAATGGAACCCCCTGTATATTATTCAATTTTCGAATTCAGCCAACCAATGTGAACAATTTTGATCAACTATGTCCTATACCTATCTGTGACAGTTTATGAGATATGAATTCTTCTATAATTTTTTTGCTTCTATACAAATATAACATTTCAAATACAAAATTTGGTGAAAAATGTATTATTGAACACATCATATAATGAATAATAACTTTCTATTAGTCAGAAAGATTGAATGGAATACTTGAATGAAATTTCATAGTGGGTGTGTGGCAAACATTACGGGTTGCTTCCTTGAGAACACATCTAGCCCGATCTTCCTGTTTGGTAGTGATAGGTGTTCTATATACGTTTTCATTGATTTCTTTCCAGAGGTGAAAATCTAGGGAAGTCAGATCCGGTGATCGAAGCGGCCAAATCTAAGGACCCAAACGTCGTATCCACCGATCTTCGAATATATCAGTTAGTTCCCTACTCACTTCACGTGTGCAATGTACAGGAGCTCTATCCAACTGATACCAACAATTCCTAGACAAGTTCAGAGGCAAATTGTCCAGAAAACTACTCACAGTCGATCTCAGAATATCTAAATATTTTTGGAATTCAACTTTTCTTCATAAATGCAATTAGAAACTTTATCATCCAGGAGCATACAAAAAACATTAAAACTGAATTTTTGTTGGAATCCCCTTCGTCTAATGAAATGGGGATTTTCTAAAGCTCAGAAGTGATTATTTCGACAATTAAATATTCCCTCACGTGAAAATTGTGATTCATCAGTCCATATAATTTTTTTCAAAAAGTTTGGATCTTCGAATGTCCATTTTGGTGGATCATCTCTATGCAAACTGGCAGCCTAATTAATTTATAATCGTGCATATTATGTTTTTGTAAAATTATCTATATAGAAATTCGAGATATTCCCAAATCAACCTCAGCACTAGATACTAATGCATGAGGATAAGCATAAAAATATCCCAAAATGTTTATTTCATTTTCCATATCACCTGTCACCGGACTCGACTCGATTTTTTGAGGCACGAACTTTTCCATAGTTGAGGTAATTTCGTTCAAGTCTTCTGAATTTTCTTTCATTCATTGCCGGTAAATAAGGATATACCTCATTAAATCTTCTACAGGTCCCTTATATGATTTTAATGCACTCACCATGAATAAAAACAAGTTTAGGATTTCAGAGTTCGGAATAATTATTATTATCCATCTTCACAACTTCAATATGACAGTCGAACAGTTTACGCTTGAGGAAGCTATTGTATAGCGAAACACATGTCGCGGTTTTTGTAAAACCCTTTATAGTGAAAATTATACAATAAACTATATTCGTTAGTTTCAAACAAGTTATTGTCAAATCCATTCATCTGTTTTTTAAATCAGACTTAGATCATGACACACCATTATCCTTGTCGAAATTCAGTTGCCAAATTCAAAATTAATGAGTTAAACTTTTTTGATATTCGAGTACATGTTTGGAAATAAAAAAAGATTCACCATATGTATTAAATTTTTCAGACTGATTTAATTATATTCAAAAGTACTTCTTGGAAAAGCAATCTCAGTTTGTCCCAATAATGTTTATTCTGAATGAGTGAATTTTCGAAGGCCCGAGACCTACGTCATTTTTGAAAAACTGAAATTTTGAGAATATGTGTATTATGCACTTGATTTTTGATTTTATTGGAAATTTTATGCTTGCATAGGAGCAATTTTTTTAAATAGTTCTTATTTCATAAACGGTCAGAGATAGGTATAGGACATAGTTAATCAAAGTTGTTCACATTAGTTGGCTGAATTCGAAAATTGAATAATATACAGGGTGTTCTATTTGAAAAAAAAATAGTTATGGTCGTTTATCAAAGATACAAATTGAGAGGAATTTTTCAGATACTCTGTATAAAATAAGATTTGAATTTCGTTCTAAAATAACAACCACCATATCTTATCTCGATGTTGCCAGAATTTGAGTTTGGTGTATCAGTTAATTCATGCGATATTGAATATTAAAAATACCATGTTATCGGCGAAAAAAAAAACAGAATAATTAATAATTTAAAAACGGTGAGAAATAGATATAAAACATGGTTCACAAAAGTAATTTGAATTTCAATGCAGAATTCAAAAAGGATATAACATATAAGGTGTTCCATTTGAAATTTCCAAGTTGATAACTGTTACATATAGATGTCGCAACAATGCGGTGATGAAAGTACGATCGGTTACACCCATCTACATCGGGCACCGAAATTTGAAACTCTCATCTTTATTTGTTTTCTAGATACGTCTAATAGACCATCGATAATGGAAAACCCTGTTCATTCTGGGTATGTATACAGTGAATTTATTTCTCAATTCTGGAAGCTGTTTCCATATCATTGACTAGGTGCTTTGAATGTTCTTCCAGTTTGACCTTTACAAGAGATCGTTCCTCCACATATTACGAAATTACTAATTTGTTCGTTTCCTTGTAGCTCGGTGAATAATTTAGTCTGCATTGATCCACACCTGGTTTTTTCCACTTAACAAAAGATGATATGTTATCAAAGGTTCAACTATTATTTTGTACGAGGGTATCTGATCCATCATGTCCCGTTTCAGCCACCATTTCTTTTCGTAGTTTCGTCTATAGTCTGGGCTATAAGTTTAGATTCGTGTTAAATGGACATACTATTAGTAAAATTGAGTGGTTAGGCTCATTCGATCCGGAATATTGTCTAAAGTCATTGTAAAAAAAAAGCAAATTAGTTCATAAAAAATTCTAAAAGTTATAAACAATTGAAGACCCTAAAAAGCAGTGTTCGGTTTTGTTGTTTATAGTTCGTAAACTATAAATATTTTTGAATTTTGAAAAAAAGATCATTGAATAGGAGAAAATTTACTGAAAAAAAATGCCGACTCCGGAAACGGTATCTCCATTATTTATAATTTCAATTTAACACTGAAAATAGCTGTCCGCGCGCCATTTTTAGGTGATAGGAGATAGGAGAAGAAGAAGAAATGGAAGAATCTAGAGATCAAGAAGAAGAAGATGAAGCAGAAGAGAAAGTAGAGCAAAAAATCGAAAATCACTCGAGTAACAAAGGAGAAAGAATAGCACGTTCACTTTCAAACCTAGATATTGCAAGTACATACTTCAAAAACTTCCCACCCAAAAAACATGACAAGACTATTGAGAGAGAAAGAGAGAGTTTATTGCCTTTTCCTACAGATTTCAAATTACACATAATGTAACTTCTTACTAGAGGAAGTTTTTGCATTTTCTACAAACTTCTGGTGAAAGAGCTGCAACTACTATTCTCAATCTTGGGATATTTACTCATTCCCAATAATGAAATAAGAAGCCAATTTTTTAATGAAATTCGAAATATTCATCTGTCACAATATAGTAGGACGTGGAAAATTCCTACTGAAAACATTTTTTCCTAGTTAATATTACGGTAGACATTGAATTACATATACAAAAAAGCTTTCATATACGAGTTTCCATGAGATGGAGCTGCTACTGGTTGAAAACTCTTGTCTCAAACAAAGATCCCGTATATGTTGTTGAGAATTGAATATTTCGGGTTTCGGTAATACATCTGTTTTGCTCGGATCTGTCCTGCAGTGTCGAGAGTTAATACATCCAAATTGGTCCACAGGAGATAATCCGATTGATATCAGCGCGGCCCTGCTGCGTGATCAACGTGAAGTATCTACAAGAATTACTTCTGTAACGGAACGTGCTTGTCGAATAAAAATGAAAGTTCATTGTGATATTAGCTAGGAAAAAAATTGGTTTTTGGAAAAAAGTTACTACATTCTACTGGAATGCTGGAAGTGGTGAATATTTTGAATTCAGTCCGGACTTATTCTAAATTCTGTTGTATCGTCGTTTTTGAATCAGTAACCTCTCCAAGTAACATTTTTCCTTCAATGAGCAAGGCCATGTTTTTTCCATCTTTGAGTTAACATATTTTTGACATTCATGACATTTTTGTACTTGTCGAGTAATTAATCAGTCTATAAAAGTCTTGGCCGAAAACATTAATGCACCAAGAACTATAGCTTTCCAGTCATCTTATGATCAGAATCAACCCTTTGCTATTTATTACGACGTTTGTTCCTATTTGGAAACCGTCTCAATACCTTTTTCTCATTCTTAACACCAAATCCAATATTCTTCATCAATTGACAATCTATGAATGACCCTTTATCGAATTGTCTGTCGCTGATATTTTCATTCATTCAGGTGTTTTTCAAATAGAGTGCTCTGATCCATACGGACTAGTTCAGGAAATGTATTTGAAGTTGATCCACACTCGACTGCTATTTTCTTCATCGCCTGTGATTCCTGAAAGTACTAACATCTGATAGACAATCTGCCCCCACTGCAAGTATTCAACATGAAAATAAATGTTTTTCCCTACCCTCATATTTGTTTTCCTATGATTGATATCTTTTCAACAGTTACTAAATTTAATTTTTCCACCCAATAACTTCAACCTTCAAATATCAAACTCACCCTCCATGAAGTTGTTTATCATATCATTTGACTTGATTTCCCCTCCCAATTTTGTAGGGGCGAAGAGTGTACGGCACCGGACAGAGCAAATTCCGGATATGGACTTAATAGGACCCTCAAGGCCTATTCAACTCGGGACGGCTGAAGCGCCAAGTCGCTCCTACTTTCATAGTTTTGATGAGCTGGTGGCAAATAATTCAGCAGAAGGTATTATGGGCAGGACGAATAATTTCAATGGCGTGCTGCCTTCATACAAAGCAATGAATAGAAACCGTCTGGACTGGATGTTCAAATTTTGCGAGCTACGTATATTCGATCAGCGATTTTCTCATTCTTTCATGTCGATACACTCGTATCGAACGTATGTTCACAGTTTTGTCTGTTCAGCATATTCAATTTATTGGTGATAGGCATAAAAGTTTGAAGTTTTTTGCGTGTCCGGCGATTTTCTGCTTACCAAAAAAAAGAATCGAAGAATTTGCATAAAGTTTTGTGTATGAAATGAAATCAGATGCTCAAAGGAACTTGAAAAGTTGACAGTGGCATACAGTGATATTTTTCTGAGTTAGAACACTGTTCACAAGTCGCATGAACACCGCTTAGGAATTGTTGAATGTCGTGAATGTCATAACTGGTGACGAATCATCGGTTATGACATCTAAATTAAAGTCTATTAGTCTCAATAGAAGAGCCTAGGAGGGCCAAGATGGAAAAAATCACAAGTTCGATCAAATATCAAAGTATTGCTAACTGTTTTTTTAAAATAACCTAACGTAGTTCATCGGGAGTCTTGCCAGATAGGCTACATTCACCAGATTTGCCCCCTTGCGATTACCAGATTTGCCCCCTTGCGATTTTTTTCGTTCCCAACATGGGAGAGACCCATGAAAGGACGGCGTTTTGCAACGATTAAGGAGATAAAAACCGAAATGATAAGAGAGCTCAAGGATATATCAGAAAGTGCATATATTAGCTGCTTTGAGGATTGGAAAAAACACTGACCCAAGTGTATTATATCTGAGGGGGACTACTTTTGACGACCACGAATATACAATAGGCATGGTTTTCAACCAAATAACCTGAAAGGTATGTGATGGAATTAACCGATACATGATGAAAATCCATACGATACTCAAGTAGATTGGATAAGGTCAGTTCCAAAGTGAGTGCGTCTATTCGACCCTCTACTGCAACCCGCAAGGGTTTATTGTACCTCACATCTATTCACACTTGACCAAATAAACCCAGCTTCTTAACGAAGCCGATTACTTTGTGTGGTGAGTGATCTTTCAAGTCAGATGGTAAGAGTACGGCTCTGCTGAAGTCTAAAAACCTGTTTCGGTCCCCAGCGAAGCAAGCGCAAAGTACGTGCTTTGCTGTTCTATTATTTTCCAAACAGAAGCGACAGACATTGTTTTCCGACAGTCCGAGTCTCTGCATATGATGACTCAAATGACAGTGACCTGTGAGAAGGCCTGTTAGACATCGTAGTTCATCCCTACTGTAGTCCAACAAGTGTTTGGTATCAAGCTTTGAAGAGTGAATAAATGCCTTGAAGTGAGCTAGTCCTGGAAGTTTCTGCCAGACGCCAGTTGTTCAATCTTTGTTTGGCAAAGACTTAAGCGATGCCAATGACGGGTTCTGGTCTGATGAAGCTGCTTGCAGCACCCTTTGCAACTTCATTGCCTTCCAAGTCAGTATGGCCAGGAAGCCAGACTAGACACAGTCTGTTAAGTCTTCCTATCAAAGAGAGTCGTTTTTGGCAATTTGCTACCAATTTAGACATTGCTCAGTAGGAGCCAAGACCTTCCAACGCTACTTGACCATCCAATTCAATAGCATAAATTTCCGCTTGAAAAACAGTTGCATTGGTTGATATCTCTGTCCTGGATTCTGGGACTGAAAACACCTGCACCAAAACCTGAAGTAGTTTTTGATCCATCTGTGGACCAATAACTATCTGCAGTCAATATTTCCTTCTTCTGGAGGATCCAGTCCTATCTACTCGGGAACAGTACTGTATAAGGCAGTTCGTAGTTGGCAGTCAGAGGCATAAAGTCAGATGTCATTTCCAGAATGCTGTGACTTCTAGTGTCAACCAACAGTCTGTTGAACTCTACATCAAATCAATTTGTGCACATTGCTAATTGCCATGTATACAAATCTATACGCAGTATAGGAGGAGAGGAGGAAGATCTAGAAGGATCTCCATGACTGCTGACGGTGTGGTATTGATGGCACCACTGATGGCCAGACAAGATTGTCTCTGTAAGCCAGATAGTTTCGCCTGAGCTGTTTTCTGTAAAGCCTTCGGCCAACAGGCAAATGCACCATAAGATTGGTCTGACAATCATCACATAAATCCAATAGATTTGTTTCGGACCCAAACCCCAAGTTGTACCACAAATCTTTCGACATGTCCATAGGGACAGTCTGGCTTTGTGGAAAACTTTTTCGAAGTGAGTGTTCCAGGTGAGTGTTTCATCAAGGACAATGCTGAGATATTTTCCCTCCATTCCGAATAGAACGACTTCACCATTGAGGAAAAGTGGCGTTAGATCGTCCAATTTTCTCCTCCTGACGTTTAGCGTCCTCGAAGATGGGAAGTCTGTTATTATCAAGACTCAGATTACCAGCATAGTGGTTTTCTATCAAGAGCTCTAGGTATTCCATTGGGTCGTTTATGCGACCTAATTCCAGAAGTCGGCTCTCTAGACAGAATCTTGTTAATTCTTGTGCTGCGAGGTAAATCAGAGATACTTTGACAGATCTACATCCAAGACTCCCGTCATTCAAGTAACACTGTATTGTGAATTTTCACTGGACAGTTTACAAAACCGCAACACTTGTTTTGCTATACAATTGCCTCCTCAACTATTTTCATACTTAAATGCTCGAGGAACTTGAATAACATGGTTCACTTTTGTCTGTTTTCATCTATACTTCTAAATGCGAAAGTTACGCAATTAACACTCACAGATTCATCCCTGTTTCTCCTTACTTGTGAGTCCTAGAAAGCTAAAATTTGATATAAAGGTACTTCTCATGTCGTAGATGCGCACTGAGAAAAAAGTTTAGATTATTACAACTGGGGAACCCCCGTAGGGGTAAAAGCGGCGCGTTCACATATGAAAATTAATTTTCATCACTGTTTCTCGGTACTGCTATATTTTTGGGAGCTGAAATTTTGTATGAAGGTTGGTTTCATGATGAAGATGTGCGATAATAAAAGATTTTCGAATATTCCAACTGGGGTGCCCGCCGTGGTGGAAAAAGGCGGGTTCATAAAATGAAGTTACCTTTTCATCACTGTTTCTCCATACCGGTATATTTTCGGAGGCTGAAACAAAATTACCTCTTCATAATGTTTTTCCATGCACTTAAATTTCCGGTGGGTGAATTTATATTCAATATCAGTTTGCACTCGTGAGGAGTCAGGGCGGATCGCCAGTGAGTAGGTACATGATATAGTGTATCACGGATCCACCACACGATTTGATTCAAACAAATAAAACAGTGTCTACTACTTTTGACTCATTTTATTGAATCAATGAATGAATTGAATAAATATTGAATCAATGAATAAAAGCGATTGGACAACGAAGTGTTATTCACCTGGAACCAAGAATATATAAGCAAATACCTCATGAGATTCGGAATATGGAAAAAAAGGGTACCTCCTGATTATGTCACTTACCGAATTGTGAAATTTACTCTACATGTAACTTATCAAAAAACCCAAATATGACTTCACCTGGATGTGTCATTATGTCACGTACAAGCAGTTTGAACTGCTTCTTTGATTTTTCTGTTTATTTGTTTTTTACATGTGTTACATTGTTTTGTAAGATTTTATTTTGTCATGCAAATAAATATAATTATTATTCATTATGGTTACAGAATAACGTTATTTATGGAATAACAGATCGAGGGAATGGCCTCCACGACTTTGCTGGCACATACGCACTTTTCTGTCAAAATTTTCTATGACCTTTTTGCATATGATTGAATTTTGTTGAAGGTAGCGTTGAATTTCCACTTCAATAAGAATTTTTTTCTCTCCTGCGTTTTCTCGAAATGCGTAGGATGGTAAAACTGAGATTTTAATACAAAAATGGAAAAGAAAAATCAACTAGGTATGTCAAATACAAACTCAAATTGTTGAAAACTGTTCTGAAGAGGAACATTTTTATTTTGCTACGACTCTAAACAGGATCATGTCAAAATAAACTGTCATAACATGAAGATCGAAAACGCCTTTTCTCTAACAATCGCCGCTTCCACTGAAATATCGAATTCCACCAGAATTCGATATTTCTTCTGATTCAGATTCTACCAAACAGTAAAAAAGAATGATTTTCGATTATGTGAAATGTTCCACTCCACAGTACGTAATGCACTTCAAATAGAAACAATAATATTGTTATGTTCTTGGATGGCAGTCCAAGTTATTTGAAGGATGTGTCGTATCTACCAGCAGCAGAAAATAATTCATTTTCATAATATTTAGTTTCGGAAAGAGGTATGAAAAAGCACTGAGATGAAGAATGCCTGATAGATAATGTTAAAAACCCTATAGTTGAGATGAAGAATGAGGTGATGTCATTTATACCAATGTCGGCGGTCCAATGTTAAGGTATACCTACCAGGTACTTCCTTACCTTCAAATATAATTTTCCAAAGTACATATGCAAAACACATTGTTTATATCACAGAAAATAAACCTCTGCGAATTCAACTCGAATTTTTATTCTCAATAACTGACATCGAATAAAAAATCACATGTCAATCATTGTTAGAGTAACTTCAAATTAGAATTTTTTACCGTATCCAGCATAACGGTTTCCTTCTTGAATTCTTGAATTTTGGTGCTATGTAATGTCAGATCGTCTCTAGATTTTTGAGAATCTTTCTCCAGAAGTAGCCAGTCGTCTTTCTCTCCAGGATATGTTTACTGTTAACGCTATGTTCGTCAGAGAAACATATTTTTTTCAAATCTTTTGTATTATACACCAGCATTTTGTTATGAAATACCACAAATCCATTTTTTAATTTGTTGATATAAGCATTCTTTTCACTTCTTCTATGTGACATAATAGGGTTAGGAGTATATTTCCTACGTTGGTACTACGTAAAGAGAAATACACTTTCATAATCTCGAATTATCATGCTTGAACCATCGATTCATCAATTACCAATTGTTACTTTAAATCGGTTTCTCATGCAAAGCACATTATTCAAATAAATCATGGAAAAAATATCAGTGTTCACTTTCACGTGAACTTTTTATCCTCAATATCAATAAATAAAATGACAGGGTCAAAAAATTCACCATTTCCATATTTACGTTGTTGATTCTCCTTTAAACTGAAATTCCATATTCGGGAATCATTCAGAATCCCCGAGATCTTTTCCAATTGTGCTCTCAAAAATCCTCCGGCTCAAATGAAAGTTTTCAATTCAACATCATGCCACTCAATTGACTTCGGGTAATTTGCTCCAACGATTCAGAATGCTCAAAGTGAGGCAGAAAACGGTCGATGACAAATACTCCCCTCGCTGAAAATGCATCAAATGAGGGGCAAATATATGAAAATGGGATGGTTTTTTCACATGAAGCACACAAACTGAAAATAGGATCTTACACGCATCAAGCTTGGAGATAAAACATAGGAATTGGTTTGCTGCCAAAGCAATTTATTTTTTACATTTGTGCAATGGATGTTCGGAGACGAATGGGAAGAACGACCGAAACAAATAAATAAACGAACGATAAAGAGTGACAACGCTGAGATGTAGTCGACGCTGTGGAGCACATAAAGTATTCTTTAAGGAAGGATTTTTTCAGAGATTTGACTCGTATGACTCATATCAGAAATATTTCAAAATGAGATCCATTTGAGAGGGATATTCCGAAGAATAATATCAATATAGGTATTTCATAAAATATTCGCATTCTCTTACAATATCGACAGATTTCCGTTCTAGAAGAAAATTCTCTAAATTTATTTCTAATTATATTTGGATGTCTGGAATAATGTCTGGAAAAAGGCCCAATTATCGCATCCTTGTGAATGCCGTACCAAACATTATTGCCAAGAAAATATCGTTCGCTAGTTTCATTCGTGAAATGAGGATTGAAGTCACTTCACCGTCGATAATTATGCGAATACGTTGTTATATTCAAATTCGAATACAATACAAATTCTTTACTTGTACTAGAACACAAAGGTGTTCACACAAGTCATTTCGAATTGTACATAAAACAATAACCAAAATGATAGGTACAAAGAGTTCGGAAAAGGAGATGAAGTCGCACATTAAAAGTCTGACAGTCATTAAAATTAGGTGAAAATAATTGAGTTGTTCTGAAATGTAGGAGTACCATTGAAAACCTCATTGACATCATTAAAGGCATATTGTAAAAGAAAATGTCTGAGCTTCAATTTGAAATTATTGAGTTCTAGTTTCTTGGCTTCCACAGGGAGGGCGTTGTATAGCTTGGGTGTCCAATAGGAGATTCCATCGCAGTCTCAGGTAATTAATTAGCTTGGATGTTTGGACGATTTCGTATAGGGTAGTCATGAATTTGGGAGTAGTTTATATATTCATTTAAGTTTTCTTCTAT
>WOGO01004899.1:0-12883 GCA_015342085.1 Leptinotarsa defecta | reverse complement strand
ATATTGAGATTGAGGCAGGTCTTAATATAAATATAAGTTTACCTGATGGATTTGTTAATCCGGTGGATAGTCCATCTAGAAAGGCCCTCCTAGATGAAGTCACAGTTTCATCGACCCATACTTTAGGGGAAGTATGACCAGCGTTAACCCAGGTTTCATCCATATAATAAATTGTTCTCTGTTGTTCCCTATGTTTAATTTTGGTCAAATACTCTCTCCTCCATAACACAATTTCCTCTCTATCCAATGATAAACTATTGCGCCCTCGTTTTTTCCATACAAAATTCAAATGTTTCAATACTTTATAGAATGTTGACCGCTTAAAACTTGGCAATAAAACATCTTTATTTATTTCTGTGAGTACTTTGTCTATCGTGGGTATTTCATTTCTGAAAAAGTACTCATGCACTTTCCTCCTGATTGCATGTTTATCAGCATTATCTATTGATTTTATAATGGTTTGACGATTCTGATTTGTATTCGGTTTGGAAAACGTATGATTTTGTTTATATTCCCGTAAAACATTGTAAATCGAAGCGCAACACACTCAATTTTATCGGAAACTTTCGATACGACTTCGTCGACAGTCGATGTCTCAATTTCTTCCATCCTGCTTGTTATATTGCGGCAAAAAATTGTAATACACCCAACAACAATACTCGATATGGGGCTAAATAAGAGTTTTAACTAACCTATTTATTTCTAACCTATGTCTTCTGATAACTGATACTTGAATTTAGATAGCAATTTGAGTTTGAAAAATGATACTTTGAAAATGTTTGTCACATGTTGATGGAAAGACAAAGAGCTATCTATGGTTACGCCAAGATTCTTAGCACTGCTTATCCAGATGTCTGCGTTATCGAGGAATCTACAAGCCTTCTCTATATAACTCTCATACCATATGATCTACTAATTACTGTGAGTTATATACCTTCAAGAGAAATTAGTTTCTAATTGAAAAGGCTTTTTGGTTTCGAGTCTTTCAATAAGGACTTCCGCATTTTGACAACTGATAACGGCCATTTTGTTGAAGCTACGCCTGTCAAACTAGTTGTCATTTATTTAGTATATTTGTCCAAATAACCATAGACGGATACAGAATTCAACAACAGGTGCAGTGTGGTGAATGAATTTAAGTCCGCTGGTTCAGTAAGCGATCGACCAACACCCGTACGTAGACGAAACGCAAGATCTGCTGAAAACATAGCCACTGTCTGTGAGAGTGTGCATTGGAGGCAGTTAATTTTGCGAATCTAAAGAAATGAACTTTGAATATTCAAGCCAGGGATAGAAACAGCTTTACACATCTCATGCGATTGTGAGGCACTGAATCACAGGAGGCAGGCAATATATGGACGTACAAAATCACGTCCAGAAGAATATGACTAATATGACATGAATATGACTAGTTTGTACAGGTTCCAACATGGAACCTGTACAAACTAGAACAGGTAACGAGATTGATGGAATGGGTGTCATGAGAAGATGGGAGAATAAACGCAATACGCCCAAGAGGCTGTAGTGTTTTTTTGGAGACTTGGACTAAACAGACAGACCCCAAGGTCAAAAAAAAATCATCATTGATATTTTTCTAGCGACGTTTTCTTTAGCCATGCTTAGTAACAGAGTGATCAACAATCAATGTAAATATCCACAAGCGCAAATTCTCTCACTTGAAAAACTATGTATCTTTGATTGAAACGTATGTTTTCATTTTTGAATTCATATGATTGGCCGAATCATGTATACCGGTCACGGAATCACAAAAAGAATAATGAACGTGCTGAACTCATTCATATGTGGACCACAACGCAAAAACGAAATTGACTTTGAATTCGGCCCGCTAGTTCCGCATTGACAAAAAGCCAAAAATCTTGGGCAGCCAATTCATGGCGGTTAATTTGATAAAAAGAAACACCTTCTCGAGCCAATTTAGTATCATTACGCCCGTTCGAAAATTCCTGATAAGAAAAGCAAGTACAGTTGTTTTATAAATTGGACAGGTGAACAAAATAATATTATTTATTACCGCAGAATTTACCACACACAATAAATTTCAGAAATGAATAGTTGGTGTGGGGAATTTTTTCCCCAGAGGAATATTCCAGTTGATTTCTTCTGTAGGTCCCGCTACAAACTGAAAATTAATGAATCCTGCGTTGGAAAGTCATATGTCATGGGTGGTGTACTACTCTGGTCAAAAAATGAGGTGAATTTTTATATTTCTCAAAAAAATTCATTTATTCATCAATTTCTATTTCGTCACCTTGAAAATAGTCCACCTCAGCTTTTTTTTGAATCATCGAGGCAGTTAATACACATTTTTGGTATGTCCTCGAGCCCTCTCAGCTCTTAGGTGTAGAAAAAAGTCACAGAGGGCCAAATCTGGTGAATACGGTGGCTGAGGCGTGATTCCGTTGTTGTTTTTGGTCAGAAAATTACAAACAAGAAATGACAAGGTGCATTAGCAAACTGATCTTCCACCATGTGGCAAAACGTCCTGATGCGTAACCCCAGGAGTTATCAAAGAAAACAGTGAGCAAAACGACATTTGATCGAACTTGTCGGACAACAATTCGTCAAGCGACGGTTTTTTTTTGGTAAAATTTCAGCAATTTTGAAACGAATTTCTTAGGAAAAACATAAGCCTCGAAATAATATTAGAGTACAAATACAAATAAATTGCGAAACAAATATAAAAAAAACACACTTTTACCAACCAAACTGAAAAATTATCCAATTTAATCGTAATGGAAACTGATTTACTTTTGCTAGTTCAGTATAATGAGTTGGAAAATAAAATAAACTGAATGATGAGATGTCGAGTCGTCAAGATTTACAAGTTATCTATTACATAAATAATGTTTTTCAAACCAAAACCTAAATTACAAACTAAATAATAAATACACATAAACTAAATAACAAATATAAATACTTATGGATAGAACAGTCGTGTAAAAACTTTTAAAATACTTGAGATTACAATCAATTTCCAAGACTATTCTTGATTTTTGCACATTTTCTGATCACCAACAACCAGCTGATCATTATATTTTCAGTTTTTCACTTCACTTGTCATATATCACACCTAGACGTATTGTGAAATGAGAAATAATTTGTATTCCCTATTTTCAAAACCTGTACTAAATGTATACACTTGCATGAAGATTTAATAAGTACATCCAATAATGGTCCCTTTCAGGGTTCTTGTACCTATGGAACAATACTGGGCATTTCATGGATGTCCTTCCGAAGTCATTTTCAAGTCCACAGCACGTGGAACTAGATAATTTATAATTACTGAACATAGAAATCATTTTGTTAGGAAGGAATGTGCTGTTTATAGACAATATTTTTTTCAGTTTCTATTCTTACCTCTACAGAATGTGATCCCAAAATCTGTATTCTAAGGGAAATCAAGTTCAATTAATATTTTAAAAGTATTTCAATGTTCCAATGGAAATTTCTATTAGTATTAAACAGTTGTTAAGCTGAAAGCTGATGGCAAAAAATCGACCATTTTGAATAATTCATTGACACTTTTCCGATGGATATCTAATATCCAACAACTTCTCCCAACCTTCGATAGCTCAGTTGGTAGAGCGGTGGACTGTAGTGGAATTCATAATATAGACATCCATAGGTCGCTGGTTCAAATCCGGCTCGAAGGAATTTTTTTTTCTAACGATAAAAGATAGTTTTCAATCAATGTTATTGAGGAATTGGAGTTTCTAGTTTCTTCTAAAATGGTAATTTTTTGCATTCGTTTTCCCTAATCCTTTTGTTCTTGAAAGTTTGCATGTAATACTTCACAAAACAAGTGGTTTACAATAGGAGTGACAATGTCAAGCTAATCTTCAACGAGAATTATTCTGTATAAAGCAAAGAAAAAAATGAGAATACCTCAGAAATTGTTTGCTTTATTACATCGTCATCCATATGATTTTTTAATCAACTCTAACCTTCAAAACACACATGAAAAAACTTTTGTTAGTTTGAATAAAATGGATGAAAATAGACTTCGTGTGTTAATGAATTATTGTTTTCTGGCGAAAAAAGACTGTTGAAGCTAAGGCTCGGCTTGATAAATATTATTCTGACTTTCTACCAGGACAATCAACCGTTAGGAAGTGGTTTGCTGAGTTTGAACGAGATGAAATCACCACCGAGGACGATGCAAGCAGTAATTGCCCAAAGAGGCTGTTTCTGACGAAAACATCAAAAGCACCATCAAGACATAGAACCGTGCCACAAGCCAGTGAAAACGATGACAAAATTGCATGAATTGAGCTTCGAATTTCTTCTTCATCCAACATATTCTCCCGATCTGGCCCCCAGTGACTTTTTCCTGTTCTCAGTCCTCAAGAGAATGATCGCTGGAGAGAAATTTAGCGCCGATGAATGAAAAACTCTAATTTAAAAGAAAAATGTTTTTTAGATTAGCCCACTTACGATAGATGTACAGAATAACAGAAAGTATATTTCTTTCAATCTCAAAAACAACATCTTTGTGTGGGCTTTTATTGGAGTGTAGTATATCGATGAAACTTCAGGATACAATAGTTTGGCAGATGTTCCCTATCATGCTAAAACTATGTATACAAAGTGAGCTTTGAAGAAGTGACAACAATATATCTAATAAATTTCACTTCTATAATGGGAAACATTTTAATAATTCTAAAATGCAAATCATGAAATTATAAAACAACAACAAAAAGTAATTGTCGCTCCGGGGCGACTTGATTGATTCCATTTGCTTTTTCAGCTGCAGGAAAACCCGGAAAAACCTGCAGCACCACATCATCTAAAGATCTTGATCTAACAATGTCCTCTCTCTCATAAAACAAGTTTTATGTTCTCACTGATGTTCATTAGTTTTCGTTCTTCATTGTAGTAGGGGCAGAGACATATGATGTGTTCCACTATCAACGGTGTATTGCAAAATTCACATAATTTGGGTGTTTCTTTCTTAAATAACATGATAGCACTAGAATAATATTATATTAAATTTATGGATTTATCACAGATAAATTTTCGAGAATAAAATACAAAGCCCATCTTCTGTGAATGATTTTGCAGCTTTTCTTTTGAAATCATCTGATTCTATGGTGAATGCGCAAGCTTTTACAAACCCTAGATTTTTAAAAGAGATACTATAATTTAAAAAATTCTTCGAAGAATTCTATTTCAGTTTGTTTCACGAGGAATTTCGTGGAGAAGGATAGTAGGTGGGAGTTGAAGAACATAGACTCGATTTCATATGAAATATTGTTTGAATTCTGATTCAATTTGTATACTACGTATGTGGCGTGAGTATCCCATTGAAAGGGATCATGAAATATAACTTCCAGATATTTTGTTTATTTCAGAGATGAGACTGAAATCTTCAAGGTGTTGAATTTTGGTAGCCCTTAAGGAAATCCCTTCACTTTTCCTACCTATCAGATTTGTAGAATACAACGGTATCATCAGCAAATGCCATTATTTTCCACGAGCTCTCTTGCGAAAATAGCTCACTGATGTATATTTCAAATTATATGGAGAAAATATCAATAGTTCACCAATTTTCCTTAAAAAAATAAACAAATATTTTATTGATCACTAGATTACCTAATCGATTCCCCTTCATCAACAGTCAATTACACTGGATGTTCCCAACCCATTTTAAAGACAAACAACTTCGGTGTTATTATTCCTCTACTCAATTTTCAATTTTTCGTCTATAAATCAACATCGAACGTTCCGACTTGTTCAAATTAACCTTAATATAAGTAATATCCGTTGTTAGACCAGTCTTGACGCCAACTCCTTTGCTTATCGGCATAAATAATTGATACAACACCGAAAGCTAGAAAACACGCTTTGAGCGACATTGAAAAGTTATGTGTATCTCCAGTTAATTTGTTATTTGATGTCGAGTTGATATTACAAGCCGCCTTGTCTGTTGATTTACAACAATTGCTGCGGAATGATCTTTCATCGTTTCTGCAGTCAATAAAGTATATTTCAATTTTTAGATTCAAGATTTACATCTATCAGGACATTTAACTTCTCGACGATTGCTTCTGATATTACTTTCTTTCATAATTGAGTTCATTTATAAATGAAGTCCATCCCAGCATTCAGGTTCAGAGTTTTTAATAAGGGAATATTTTGGAATAGGCAAGCTAAAGTTGTTTTTTGGCGAGTGTTGAAATAATTGAAAACCGATTTTGATGTTTTACTATGATACATACAGTTTCAATAATGTACAGCTCTTTTCTATATAACTTAAATTGATTGCTATATTATCAAAGTACATGCACCCCAGAAAGAGATTCCATATCGTAGGTTAGATTCTATGATATATAACTTTGGCAGCAGCAAATCCTAACTCACAAGATACCAGCCTCATAGCATAAGACCCAGAGGATAACTTCGATTTGAGATACTTGATATGGTCTTCAAATCACTGTCAATAATTAGTACCGGAAATTCAGTTGTTGGCTTATTGACAACAAAGATTTTGTCAACTTGTGAATTGATAATGGAACATTTGAAGGAAATTGCGTTCGTTTCAGACATATTAAAACTGAGGAGATTTGCGTCACACCATCTCTTTATTTTGCTAATATCACAATTTATTATTGAGTTTCAACTTCCGAGGAATTTTGATCAGACCTGAAAAGAAATTGAGTCTACAGATACCAAGAAAAAATTGGATACATGACTTTTTTCAAATTAATATACACCTCTAGATGTAATGACGTCAGGGTGTTTTCCTATTTCCGGATGCGTGATTCTACAATATTTTCCACGATCGTATTTCCTCCCACTCTGGCGCCAAAGAATAATACCAAATACTCCCTTACTACTACATACCTAGTTTTGGTGCTTCATAGAAGTGTTTTGATAAATAAAACTAAGTTTATCTTCAGAATCTATATCTCCACATTCCCATAGAGTCGACCCTTTCCCAAGAGAAATCCAAAGGTAAACATTTCCAAGGATATAGAAATGATAGAAACTATTTCGGAGACACAAATCAAGAAACTGAGAAACCATGATCATAAGATATAGATTCAATTTCAGTTGAAAATAGTGTAAGTGAAAGAAAGAATTGTACACCAAAATGTCGAGAATCCAAACCATCCCAATTTGCCAATTGCAGTCGAAATATGAACTCATACGAAGGGATATTTGTTTCTATGTAGCACGGAATATCTTATGCAATTTTTGCAGCTATTGTCTTCATTTTCCTGTCGGACTAAACTTGTCAAAACTGTCGATTATTTCCGTAGATATTTTGAATTCAGAATATTATCTGTAACGATACGTATTTCAACAAACACTCCTTATCCCGTCTCAAACGGATTCAATTCAAATGCGATCCTCATTATCGCCAGAACTGATCTGTTATTACAAAAAGAGTAATTGCACACAATGCTGAGATGTGCAAGTTGCAATTACATCAGACAATTTTCCAGCCTCAATTTATATCATTGCTGATTCTAATAACCGCCATTACGTCTCCATCTACATCCTGTTATAGTTTTCTTCAAACTGACTAATTTAATAAAACGTTAATTGGCACTGTTGTTTCAACCTTGAGGCATCAAGGTCTTAAATCATCTTTTATGATCCATTAGCAGAAATTCCACCTACAATGCGACGGGGAAAAATACCGGATTCATAATTATTATAATATGCAAGTATCGATATGGAACTACATGAGTGCGAAATTAATGATATATTAATTGAGTTTTTAATAGTTTGGTCATGGAATGCAAATCGATACATGTGTTTGATGAGATGAGAATGTTTTATCAAGATATTCACAGAGCTCTCTCTCTACTAGGCGTTACATGGCAACTGATACTATAGATGCATACAGGGTATCCTAAAATGCAGTTAACAAGCGATATCCCCGTTATTCGTGGAGCTTGAAAAATGAAATGAAGGCGGTATCGATGAACTTCAGATTTTTTAAAGGGCGTTGCTCTGAAACTTTCGGATATAATCCACCGCTTTTCGTGGTATTAGCCAGGGGAGTAGTTGTTTTCTGAAAGGTGTCAGTCCATCAACCTACAGTATAGGGAGTTGAGATTGTCCTGAACAAATTGTTTTTTCAGATAATCCATAACGAATTAATTTGTATTATTTTTGTCTACATTTCTGTTGAACAAAGCTATTAAAAACATTCAAACGGATGTGATACTGAGAGCTAATGTCTTGTCATCAGACAGCGATTTGCCAATACTACATTTTTTTTTATTCCAGACTAATTAATAAAATACAAATGAATTAACAAAGTTTAGCTTATTAAAAGAAAGAAGGAAAAGCCACCTCAAAAGTGCTGCTTTGTTCCCTCCTGTTCATAAAAGAGGACATATGCCTCTTCACTCACAAGCGATTTTGATGAAATTGGGGACACGTGTGAAACGTTGTATTCATCCCACGTGCCACTATAAGGGTGTCTGCAATATGCTGTGTAATGCCCGTTGTAAGTAATCGCACAGTGATTCGAAAGTGCATATAGAATGTAACGACAAGGAACCACGTTGTCTGCTGCATAATTGCTCATATCTAATTCTTCTAAAGAAAACTGAATGGCAGTATTCAATTTGTCTCTGAATGTTTCCGTTGGCATCTCTTTAAATGAATTACTAATATAGAAATATTTTTTACCCCATTAAACCCAAGAGTTTTGACTGAAGAGTGTACCTCTGATCTAATGTTGATACTACGTTCACCACTGCTGTCTTCTTGTAATAGTAATCACGGAATCGATTATTCACCTCTTCATTGGATCGGTTGGAATTCGAAGCTAAACTGACTAAAACTAAATTGAATATGGCAGGCGTTTTGAATTCTTTAACTTGTTCATGTTTCTCTGTATCTTCTGACGAGAAATTATGGGGAACGTGAAACAGTTTTGGCTTGTTCTCATCTGATGAAGGTCCAAATGGAAAATTAGATTTGAACTATAACAAATTTCTGTAGAAACATATGTTTCTTTCATTTTAGAGTTGAACAATTGAAGATGGGTATAGCATATTGTGCATGTACATTGTAAAATGACAACACATGCTGCATAAAAAGTTTTCTTTGAAAGATTTGAATCCCGTTGGTAGAACATATTTTCTCGAGCACTGGAATAAAAAGCCTGCCATAGCCTAATTTACACGATTGAAATTACATTACTCTCGACCTTGTCACGATACATTCTGTGAATTCAAAGTGCTCGGACCAGATTACTATTATTCTATTTAAAGGAACACATTCGCAATTGTTCTCTTACGTAACGAAATCAGACATATGATTAGTTTATGTACGTCGCACATTGTACCGAAAACGTGACGAGAATTTTGGTCATAAAACAAATGAAATCGAATCGCTTTCAATACACATTTGTTTTCAAAACACATGGGAACCTCGAAAACTCATGGACAAATTCTCAGGAATTCTTTTTCGATTTTATGTTGTTGTTTACGTTTTTATTTCATTTATATTTATCCGACACTATCGTATGTATGTATGTATGTATGTATGTATGTATGATTGTTTGTGTGCATGTCTGCTTGTAACTCTCAAGCTCGAGATTTGTACTGACAGAATTATCGGCATCAGTGCTTGATCTTTTCGCGAGCAGATGGCGCTGTATGTAACCTACTTGATATTTCTTGATCTATTCGCGGGCAGATGACGCTGTACGTAACCTCGTTGATAGGTTGTTCAAAAGAAAATCAAAATATTATAGTTTGAAAAACTGAAAACCACGCTTTATAAGAACATCGAACTGAAAAGTTAAAAATAAATATAGTTTAAAAAACTAAAAAACACGCTTTTAAACAACATCGAACTGAAAATTTGAAAATATTTTTTTTAAAAGTGATATATAGTTTATTGTATGATGTATAGTGAAAATCATACAATAAACTGTAATAATTAGTGTTTTTGAACATTTGGTCACTTGATCGATTGAAATATGCAACAATATTCGGTCATGTCTTCGAAGAATTTAATAAATAGTTCATCACAGTAGTTCAAATTTACGTTTACATATAAAAAAATCTAATGCATACTTGAAAAATGAAAGATTATTCTACATAAAAAAATTAAACACACTAATAACGATCTCTTCATTGATTTTACTCATAAACAACACACATACACGATAATCATTTCCTGAAAAGCCTACAATGCTCTCGTTGATGAATGTGACCTTTCATATCATGATAAACAAGAAACTGAATCCGTCAGCCTGATCACGACTACTGCTTTTTCTATATTCTAATGGGTTCATGTTCCTTACAGATATTATAGTTTGAACGATATAGTAATGAGGCAGCGACCTTTAGAAATACAACAGAATTTGATATTAATGATGCCATTCAGAAAGGTTCATTCATTCTCATCAAGAGACCTGCCTCCTGTTCATGTATTATTTACATCTGGGTTTCCTTGTACAAAAACAAGATTTGAAAAGATTATTCCGCATAGATCTCTTTGGAAAACCTTCCTGTCTCCTTTTGTTTCAGAATGAGCAACAAGCTCTCAATTGTGGGAAGAAAATAGATAAACAGGCGGTTTTGCTGAATTACTGTGATTTGGCAATTGCCAAAAACAAATGTAATATTTAAACTTCAAAAGCGAAAACTAAATTTAGAAATGCATTCTTGTTAACAGACTCAAAGATGAAATATTCCACTACGAGTTCAAATCTTTAGAAATGAAACTTCTTCTTATCTTCATACAAAAAATGTGAAAAACTTCCGACGGAAGAAAGGAAAATATACTCTTCAAATTATACTCCATTTATTTAAAACAAGAGTTACAATATACTGCATGGGTTTAAAAGTCTCGAGCTCAACACATAGATGGATCTAGATGGATCAGTTAGTACCAACCTTCAAAAGGAAGCTGTTCAAATTTCATGATTTCCTACTCATGAGTAACATCAGAAACAACAGTTGAACGTTGGTTTGCTGACTTAAAACGTGATCGTATTGCCCTCGAACGCAACTATATTGAATAATAATTTTTTTTTGTTTCTATGTTGCCTACGAACTTTCTAGCCCAAAATTCAGGGCAAATTCTTTCCATAAATACATCATAAAAATATTGTGATTCAATCAACTTATCAGTAACACTACTTTTCCATTTGGCACTCCAAATTATAGGTCAATATCTAGGTCTGATTTTTTAAATTCAGCTTCGTCTCCTGAAGTATGTAGTCAATTTGTCTGTAACCCAGATACTTACAAATAGGACAGATACTGTTTCGTTGTGACTCACGTATTTTTGCACCGCCTTTCTTCTCATCCACGAAGCTAAAACTACTCGCACACCGAGAAATTCAATTGACTTTTCCTACATCTCAATAACCAGGATCTCAGTCATTATACCAAACCAAAGAAACTTCGATAAACTCCCATACCCCATCATTACTGAAATATCTGTCAGCTTTCACAAAGAAATTATTGATGATACACATACCAAAGTATCGATAATTAATACTATTCTAATGAAGTATTATCATGATCCTTTCATGACGTTCTAGATCATGATGCTGCATTATCCTGACCGGATAATTTGACGGTTTCATTTTTAATAAATTACCATTCAGCTGCTGTTTGGCTTCCAGCACTAAAATAATGAAGAGGTACTTCGATTATTTATTCGCCTTAGCTGAACAATCGGTCACTGATGAATCGATAAAATCACGAATAAATCTCGGTGTATGGCTAAATGCTACTGTTTTCGTACAATTGCGCCTAATTGGGGTTTATTGTTTGGGGTTTTTGGGACTTGCTAAGTACTGGAGATTAGGAGTATAATTGGAGAAATTCGTGCCGTGGGAACTTGACACCTCTTTGGCGGCTGACTTTGGCAAAGAGACGAATAATGATGAAAATTTTGTGGTACGGTAATAGAAAAAAAAATGCTACGTGTGTTTGGATGTCGGTTATTGAAATTAGTAGAGAGAGCATCATTCACTCTCAGACATAACTTTTGAATTTGAAAAATGTGTTTGCTTCACCTTTGTTTGATGGAATTTCCGCACTTCGAAAAATTAATCCATTATTATCAGCTCAGAATTGTTTCTCAGATATTCCCTTCGTTTATGTTTCTGAAAGTGTGATTTATTGCACTATTTTCACAAAAATCTATTGATTTCATATCCACCGGTTTGGATGATGGCCGTCGATGGATATCTCTCGAATACTTTTATCATCAACGCTGGTGTTCCCCAGGGAGCCATATTGTATCCAACCCTCTTTTTATTGTATATCAACGGGTATACCAACTGCTGCCGGGATTATTATTATTATTATTATTACATATAAATGATGGCTGAGGACAAAGTCCTATGTAAGCCCAAAAACGAAGGATATCAACAAGTTAATACAATGCATGCAAATATAAAAGAAAAATAATTAAAATATGCATAGAGGCGATTAAGCAAATGTCTATTTTATTTTTGAAACTGTTCACTGAGTCGGAATTCATAACAACATTGGGTAAATTATTCCATGTTTCCAAAATACGATTCACCAAAAAATATTGTCTCTGCCTCGTTGCGAATTTTTTCTTTTTAATTTGAGTGTGTGACCACGTAACCGCGAATCATTGTTGAAACAAAAAGTTCTTTCTGATTAGCATAGTTATACTTAGCTATACGGAAAGATATGATGAGGTCCCCACGGAGTCAACGTTGGTCAAAAGCTAGCAGTTGTGTCATCCTCAGTCTTTCGGGATAGGTTGGACGCACTTCACCAAAAGTCATACGTGTGGCTCGACGTTGTACATTTTCCAACAAGTCCCTATCGCGCACCAGAACAGGACACCACACTGGACCTGCATACTCCATGATTGGACGAACGTAGGTTTTGTAGAG
>WOGO01004898.1:0-11774 GCA_015342085.1 Leptinotarsa defecta | reverse complement strand
AGTTTCGCGACATAATTTCAAAGAAATACTCACAATATTTTTTCATTAATCCAACTTCAAAACAGACAGAATTTTTGAACCCCTATGGTCACTGATGAAATCTAATGAAACAAGTAGCCTAGTTACTTGCCGGACTGACCATGAAGTTACCATAAAATTCGACCTTGAGCCTACAGAGCAGATGAGTGTCGACTGAACGACCTCAATTATTTTCTCTGTAATATCAGACCGAGAGCTAGAGCTTCTCAGTACTCCAACTCTTGTGTTTACATTAATCACTAATCTAGATTAAGGTACACATTAAAAACAATATTTTTTTTAATAAATCGTAGTACCTGAAGAGGTACTAGGTTACATATGTAATACTAATTTACCAACATTAATAGATAATAAACGTATTCGATCGATCGATATACAATATCAATATCGGTTATTTTTGCAGCAAGTCAGAATAATAATTGAAATAATTCAATAATCAATTCAACCAAGTACCCCTGCCTTTCGAACAAAGCGCAAGTTAAAATCAATAACAAAACTCTCTACTGATAATGAAAAACCTATCAGTGACTTCCAATCGGATACAATACCTAAATAATCCATTGACATCCAAGGAGTTCTTATATTTCTGACAAAAATATAATTCACTTGATTACCAAAAGTGAGGTTATGCATGAAGTACACTTTTTCGCGGAACACGTAATACAGTATATCATTGAATGAATGGGTGTCTGGTAGTTTTCTCTATGTTGGTGATGAATATTCCCACAAACTTTGAACTCACCCCAACTGTCCATAATGTAACTGAATAAGTTTATCCTAATAAAAAGAATTTTGCGCATTTATACAAAGAAAAAATATAAAAACTGAACTTAGGAGTAATAGGAAATAAGATCTTTTCAGCTTGCATAAACAAAGAAAATAAAAGTCGCTAATTTCTAGAAAATTGTCCACTTTCAACATCACATTTACACCTCCCATAATTAACCCGCATGTGGCTACAAGAAGGTTAATAACACAAAAGTTCGCAGTATAATAACAGGAAACGTAGATGGAGAATGTTACATTTACATCTTCTCAGAAGTATTATAATTTTTTCAGAGAAAACATGGCGCAATTCTCATGAAAATACTATGTTCTCTTGGAAGTCCTGTCTACAGCGGATTCCAAGAAAATATGAGGCCACAGAATAATGAATGAAATAATAAACTTTGGAAATTTTGATACTTTAATGATTGTAACCCTGCATGACTTTTTTACAACTTTGACAAATGAATGTGTTATACAGGGGGTTTACGTATCGGGTCAAAAAAGTACAATTGGATTTTTTTCGTGAAAGAATCAGATTTTGCCGTAGTACTGTACTGGGAAATAACAGTTAACGAAATGTGACAGTCCAAGGAGACACTTCAGAATATTCAACAATTTTTGAACACTTTGTTTTGTTTCTTTGATTCTCCAATGAAAAACATATAAGTTTTTGGCCAAAGAGGATTTAGATTCGAGATGATTTCGGAGCTGGTGATTCCAAGCCTATTGATTAATTTTTTCAAGTCAAATGGGTTATGTTGGCTTTGAGGACCGCTGTAGTTTCTGGCTTTTTCGCATACACCTGCAACTTAAAAAAACTCCAAAAAGTCCAACGGTGTTTAGTTTGTCCACATACCCATTCATTCAGATATGGACCTCATCGCTAAAGATGATTTTTCGATGAAAAATAGCGTCAGTTGCCAACTTGCCAACTGCTCCAGAGACCATTCTGCAAACACCATCATTGTCTATGGTTGTGTATCTTCAGGCAATAAGGTAAGTATCTTATTTCGAAACATTGTAGGTCCGCACTTGTAGATGACAGTGTTTAATGTAAGTACAATTGTCCATGTTACCCGTTGATAACGTAGCTTTCTCAAGAAGAAATTAAAATTCAGTCGAGTAGTCTGTCAGTTACAATATTACAAGGAAACGTTCAAAAAACGAATATTTTTATCTGTAATATCAAATCAGATGATGTAAAAATGTGTCAAATTTCAGCACTAAAATGAAACAACGAAAATAAACCATATAAACGTCATCAGACAAGGGCGATATGTAGTTCAACGTCCTGTATATTCGCAGTTATCCTTGGATTTCAATCCTACCTAGCGAAGTCGAGTAAAAACATATGAAACAATTGAGCAATATCCGGAGAATGCCTGCTATGTACTAGTCGGTTTCAAGTGGAGACGAGCACCCCACCGCACACGAAGAGACGAAGATCTTCACGTCTTTGCTGACATACTTGGCCTCCACCGCAGTATTTCGAGACATCGTGTTTCTTTGTGCTCAAACGAGATCATTAGAGTTAGGAGCTAGACTATTCCTTGACGGAAAAAATGCCAACACGAAAATGGAATCAATCATTACAACTGATTTGTTGTGTCGATATATACAAAAATGAATATTTATGTATAATGGTTCTTTTTCATGAATAAATTTCAAATTGTGGTAAAAGTCACAGGTGTGTGCAGGAATTGATGACAAAGTTTTGCGAAACTCAACTAGTGGTCAATTGGAAAAGCTAGATTAAATAAGACTCCACTATAAGATTTTGAACATTGTAAAAAATAACTCACTAAATTGATTATATATTGAAAACTATACCCATACCTGTTATATATTATAATCATGTAAGGTAAGCTGAAAAGTACCAAACCTTCAGTATTTAGAAAATATTAAAATACGGGTTTGGAGAACTGTCGGTTTACTGCCAAATACGAATGAAGTTGTAATGTCAGATAATTCTTTGTAATAAAGTTTGATCTAAAAGTATTTGGTCTGTATCCGAAAATACATAACAATATGTCATCCATTTTGTAGCTGCGATTATCTTGAATTTTCAATGATACAGAATTTATTATATTTTATTGTCACCAAAACTGAAGGTGTGTAACAAATATCAGATCAATCTGTTGACAGGAAGAGGTCAAATTTCAATTACTGAATTTGATCTAAACAAATGAAGAGGGCAAGCTAAATAAAACCGTTTTAAGAGTCTGAAGTTGAGTCTCTGTAAAACAATTATATTTTCAAGATAAGCTTAATGCGATTGATTCTATCTACGGACCCGCCTTACAATTAGATGCAACGCGACTCTAACGTAAACAAAATAGTTTTCAGATTTTCCTACGGTATCCGAAAGTATGATCATATAAGTCCGTCCTTTCGAGATTCTGGCTGGCTGTCACTCAAGTATCTGAGATAAATCCATTTGCTTACTTTCGGGCACAGAATTCTTGTTTCGGAATCTCTGCCTTACTTACGTGAAATACTGGTTGTACATTGTCACACAGTGGCACTTCTCGTAATAAGTATATTTTACTCTTTCCCAGGCATTCCACAACAATGTATTCTCGAAGTTTCTCCTCTAATGCGGCAAAGTTGTATAACACCATCCCTACAGAGTTTAAAGAAACTTCAAGAAAAGGTTAAAAGACATGTTTCTCACGCCACAGTGATATTATGGCACAACATATGCGGAACGATTTGGGTAATTTCTCACATAATGTGTTTCTTCTCGGCTTTACTTGTTTATTGTAGTTACTTGATTTTTTGATGTTTGAACAATATAAATAAAAACATACCAATTGAGGTTGGGTTTGAAAGCAGCTCTCATAACCGAACTCCGCCAATTCATCATACTATGCATTATTATTATTATTATTATTATTATTATTTTATTAAAGTATGCGCTGGTCTGGCCCTATCCCCCGAAGTCCTGATACATTCGGGAGGGCGCGCCAGCATTATCAACCTACGACCACTCCCCACACTGTGGGGTAAGTGATCATTGGGTCCAAGAATCATGTGCCCGGAGCAAGCGCAGTGAGCCAAGAATGACAGTTTTCTGCATCTGTCCGGCTGAGATTTCTGCCTTAGTGCGGCAAGCAGGTATGATTATTACTATTATTATCATTATTATTATACTCGTGTTTGACTAGTCCTGTATAATAATGTTTTCTCATGTATCGTAAAATTGGTTCTTATATATTTGGTGAATCTTTAAAAGTGTAACAGTCAACAACAAAAAGATTAGAAGGAAAAGTTACTGCCTTATTCCTAGTTTTCACTATCAAAATTATTACCTATTCGAGTTTCATTTGGAAATTATATTATATTTTCAAATATGTTGCAAAGGCACTTAATAGAATGCAAAAACTTCTAGAAGAAAACAACTTCCATCTTCCACAATTCGTTTTACATTCCGATCAATTTTAGGCATTTCTCTAGCAGAAGCTTCAACAGCATGTTATCCCAGCAAATCAAAATCCTGGAATTCATCCTTAGAATATGTCATGCAGAAGACACTCAACTGTACAATAAACCTATCTATCCCTTTTGTGAGCTGTATACTTTCTCATCGAGCCTTTCACGTCTGTGAACAAATTCGTGGAATGATCTAATGAAAATTCATTTAGTATAGCTGTTCACGTTAAGAATAGAATGAGTCATTTTTGGTAATTTTGTACATCCAACATAACAACGTTAAAATTCCCACTGAAATGCGTTCAACAGCAATGAAGCTAGTAACATTTCATTTTGTAAGTTGCTCAACTAATAGTTAAATTTCAGACGTTGCCGAATCGAAAAAAACTCGAAAACTGTCAGTCTTACTTTTCTTTTCAGAACTATTCATTTCTTTTGACATATTCAATATGTCTAAAGCATTGTCGAAATAGTCTCAACAAATGCTAAAAGTAAGTAAGGATAATAGCAATAAAACATTTCAACAGTACAAAAAAATTTGAAAGTTCGAAATAGTGCACATGTTGGCAATGCCGTAACTTGTCATCTTGTGACGTCATTCTCTTGTTAACGTGAACAACCTATAGTTGTTGACTAAGCTCGATTCTTAACAATGTATTTTAACTCTAAGTGTATTTCACTATATGTGTTCTTTACATCTGAACTATGTGGAAAATTTCTCGACGTATACATTATTTTGGCTGGATTAATTTAACTGCACGTGATTGTTCGATTCCAAGTAACTATTCACTCACGCAAAAATCAAGATTTCACTACTATTTGACTTCCGAACTCATTATTTACTCCGCTGGCGAATAGTTTCATTTTTGAATTATTAGTTTAGTGTTGTTCGAATACAAACATTTGAATTGGAAAAAACCAAAGAAGATGACAAAGAAGAAGAAATGGAAAGAATAGAATCGGAGAAATAAAAGAATAGTCATACTATTTTACTAATAAACTAGAAGAATATCAAATTAGAGGCAATGCACACGACCTTATAAAATCATATTTGTCTGGAAGATACCAAGTCGTAGCTATATATCAAAATGACGAACAAACTTATTCTAATAGAAATCTCATTACTCAAGTAGTTTCACAGGGGTCTATCCTGGTATTGTTTCTAATATAAGTAAATGACTTTCCAGTCACTTGGTGCAGGTTTAGTGTATCAATTCGCAGATGATACGTCGATAACAGTTGATTTTATGGCAATAAAGAATATCATACTTTTGACGAGATGAAAAAGATTCATACAGGTAATCCAAAAATGACAACTTTAATCTATAGTGAGTATTTTTATTCAATATATTAGATACTTTTTTTAGAAGAAAGTGTTTATGAACTAATTGATTAAACAACGATAAAAATAAAAACAACAATAAAAATTAATTGGTGCTCCGGGGCGACTTCATTGGTTCCAGTGGCGCATTTGCTTTTTCAGTTGCAGGAAAATCCGGAAAAACCTGCAGCATCATATACATGAGTATTGGGGTTCGGGACTATATTGTTTGAAAAAGTACAAACAGATTCGATATCTAAGAAAAGGAAATTTAAATGCAAGACAAAAATATTCGAATAATTCAGTTGAAAAATACTTGAAAGATGGGAATCAATAAACAATGAGAATGGAATATAAAGTATAAGTATGCTAATTTGTTCGTCGCCTGCCAATATGCATTTCTGTCGGCAATGAATGGAGATGTATAGGCAATATCAGTGATATCTTCAAATGGAACATTTTTCGAACAGTTCCCACGTCTTTTGTAAGTAATGAATTTTCACTTGTTTAGTCAAGCACCCTCGGATGCGTAGCCAACCAGATGGAAACATTCCAAATCGAACACAAACAAATGATATGAATTAATATGTAGTACTAACTAGACGAATGTTTGAAAAAAGTTATGATTTTGAAAGACGAAGTATGACTTCACAATGTTACTTGATTTATAATTTCACATCATGAAACAACTGTTATTTTTTTCCGAGTATCAAACATTATTGAATTGGTTTATTCTAGATTTAAAGTTGCTTTGAGGTACAACGCTATCTTGGTTACTTGATTCAATGTTGAAAAAAATAACTGAAGATGAAATATATTCATCTTTACAAGATAATGCAGCCTCCAAAATGCACCCAGGTTATTACTTTCTCTTTTGGCAACATAACTGAGTTTAATCTTCACTAACGTTTAACTTTCAATGTAGACTTTCCCAAATATCTTCACATAATCTGTATGATCAAAAACTATAATAGATGATACCTCGTAACTGTTCCATCCTGAGTAAGGAAAGCCGATGACATCTCCCTTTACGAATTAGTCATCTATGGGATCGATGGAAAACTCAATCTATGAATATCAAAGATAAATGAGGCTCCCAAAAGCAGTATGTTGCACCGCTAAGTTTTGACATTGATTGCCAGACAAGATTCGTCCATTGCAGCTTTCACTTCAAGATAACTAGTGGGAACCAAAGTCCGAAAACAAAGCATTTTTAGTGATCCACCACCAGAGAGCGCCGTATGTTTCATCAGTGGTGCGAGACGGAACCACAAATGCGTCCCTGGACTCAACTATCCTCAAAGGATGAGCCAAAGTTAAAAAGGCTAGTCCTTTGAGGTCAAATATGATTTTTTTGGCTCACGAATGTTTGGTATTTGGGTTCTACTGGTTTTGAAATGCAGCTAGCAACTTTGGCTTCATTCAAAATTTATTGCACGCTCTATATGTTTGTTGAACAAAATAATATTTTAAGAAGTCGAGACCTGACTGAAGTACGAACCGTTATCCAAAATTCGTGCGAGCTCAAAAAACAATAAATCGTCCACGAAAAAAATATCATAAAATATCGCCGTGCAAATTTTAGAAAAAATATGTAACCTCTATACGGACCAAACTGACATGTCAATGTCATTCCTGCTATAGAAAGGCCATCGACATAATTGTTTAGGAAAGCTTTTAGGTTTACGATTCATCAGGCGTGCTCCATAATTCGAAACGTACCGAGCTCGAATATCATGAAAATGAACACGACGCGACGCCATGAATCCGGGGAGTGATCAACCGAATGTAAATCCTTTCCCGCTTGGATTTACTAATGTTTGTCGAACATTCAATTATAAAATTTTCGAATCTGAAGTTATCAGATTGTTCCAAAGTGGATTTGAATACAACGCCGCTGGATTGTTCGTGGAACGTTTTGTAGTTGAGCAGCATCATGGTTTTAGTATATATATTACATTGTTCATCGTATAGTACGAATCATGAAGCCCATATTTCTGTTATAAATATACGCCACAGATCGAAAATGAACTTGAATCGATTCGCAGGTATCTGGCGCCGTTAATCAAGATATGAATAACAATGGTAAAGAAAATAAAACACGCATTATGTATTTGAGATTAAGAGAACGGAAAACTTTCTTGCATTTCTCATAGTTTATTTTTACTTCGAGGAGGAAATTCTTTGGGCATATTATCAAATTTGTCCCCATCATCCCCTTGGCGGGATAAGACCTCATCTTGAAATGGGATTAGGATTCAAGCGATATCTCTGTTCTTTTCAAAAAACATCAGTCATTTCTCTTTTCAGAGCTTCCTAGTTTATTTGACATATCAAGTATAAACGATATGGAGACAATCTACCAAATTAAAAATTTCAAACACTTTTTACTATAATACTAATTTTTCATTGTCTAGTAAGCTCAATTTCTATCAAGAAATGACTATGCTTTTTTAGTACTCGGAATACGATGCCTATACTAAAAACTAACACAGTTTTTGTTATCTTCCGTTGAAAGTAGAATTGAGGAATAATTTACCTTCCATTTATCTATAGGGTCTTTCAGCAGTGACTTCCTAACTTTGATAATTGATAACGGCCATCTTGTTGAAGCTATATCTGTCAAATTAGTTATCATTTATTCAGTCTGTTTTGCCAAATCACAATGGACGGACATAGCATTACAACAAGCGCAAATAATATAATTGTATTATCAAAATGGGTATTCTGTTCGAACAATGTACCGCGCGCTCCACCCATTTCACGGTCACCATAATCGCCCTACCGAGTGGATTATTCGCAATGTGGTGGATACATTTGAGTCTACTGGTATAGTAAACGATCGATCAGCATCCGCACATCGACGAAACGTAAGTTCTGCCGAAAATATCGTCGCAAAATTCGCAGACCACAACTTGGCGAATTTTGCGTCGTGACTTGGTCCTGCGCCCATACAAAACTAAAATTACCCATTAACTGAAGGTAAACGATCATAGACATTGACGTGTATTCAGTAAATGGGTTCTGGTGCAGTTGGCATCTGACCCTAATTTTTATCGAAAAATCATCTTCAGCTATGATGGCCCCATTTATGGATGAATGGGTACGTGAATAAACAAAATTGTCGAATTTGGAACTATACCAATCCACATGAGATCCAAGAGCAATGCATGCCGAAAAATCACTGTGGTTTCAGAAGGTTGGCGCTACGTTCCACACAGCTCATGCCACATTGAATATTCTGCAGGAGCTATTTGAGGGTATGGCCATCCCACGTGGAAGCGATCGATGTGAACTGGCCACCGAGATCGTGCGATTTGACCCCGTTAGATTTTTTCTTGTGGAGTTATCTCAAGTCACAGGTGTATGCGAATGAGCCACAAACCACAACGGTCCTCAAAGTCAACCTAACCCATGCCATTGGTCAAATTTGGCCTGATTTATTTTCCAGAGTAATGGAAAATTGGACGTTTCGGATGCACTCCACCCAGAGAAGCCGTGGCGGACATTTGAACAATGTTATATTTCACATATAATGGCATCAATAGGAATAAAAAAATCGAAATCTCACATACACTTTGTTTTATTTAAATTTAAAAATAGAAAGTGCCTAATGAAAGACGTATACATTTAATATCTTGTAGTATTTTGACTGTGACTAAGTTGGTTCCTAATTTTGCTCACAATGATTTATAATGGTGAAATATCACCGTACAATTGTTAGCAGAATCCGGATGAGCAAGTCTTTGCACTCTAGTTGAGTGCAAAACTTGCAAAGAGTGGTTACCAAACCAAAGAAGAACATTTTATCATACATGTACTACATTAATTATAACTGTTATCAATTCCCATGTCTTTCTGTAGGAGCATTTAGTCATTACGTGAGCTGCCTTTATCATTATCATGTTCAAATATTGGTCCCATGGGAGTCTGGATAACTGCCAGCTTGTTAACATTCCCTGACAATTGCATCTTTTCACCTCGAAGTTTCAGTTCTCATCATCTTTGCTCGGTTAGTGAATCCTATATTCGACTTGGTTGAGTTTATGTTGAGCCCTTTTTCATCGGTGTATATTGTTGTAGCATTCAGGACCTGTTACATGCTATGCCTAACTATATTATTATATTTGCCATGAACTAGGATGAGTAAGATGTCTGCATAGTACTTTTTATTCATTATGGTAGTAACTTATTCTTCGCAAGATTCCATGACATTGGAACTGCAGATAGATATACTGCTACAGTATATCTATCTGCAAATTGCTTTGTCTCGACATCTGGACGTTTATATCTTCTTGGTGGGTTTGACAACCGTTTTAATGTTGTGTTTCCCCAAGAGTTTTCTGATTCTATCTGTGACCCTAGGGATATATGGTAGACACGCACGTCCAAGAATTTGAGCCTTCTTCCTGTTTCTTCAGTTTCACGGTCTTGTTGTGTTGTGTTGTACACTGTCTCCATTCGATCTCAAGGTCATTTGAAGATGTTCCAGTTCTTCTTCTAGATGTTCTGATTCACATATTCTTCGAGCTCGTTCAGTTAGTGTAGAGATGACTCCTCTCTTTTGACTAAAGTGGTAGTTTGATAGTGCGTGCAGGTACCTATCCATATGCGTGGATTTTCGATACACTTTGTGGGCTAGTCTAGTCTATCACATCTTTCGATGGATACATCTAGAAATGTTATCCGCTGGTCCTGTTTAGGGTACATTGTGAACTGGGGTGTTGAGTGTTCAAGTGGTCTAGGAAAAGGTTTAGAGAATTCCTTCCATGTCTCCAGATGACAAATGTGTCATCCACGTAACGTAGCGACAAGGTCGGATTTCCTTTAACAGTGTCGACTGCTTCTTCTTTAAAACATTCTATGAAGTAGTTCTAGGCTATCAAGGTTGCACGTGATGTTATCGTCTCCAATCAAGCGGATGGCTCTTTTCTGGATAGAATCCAGCAACTTCCGGGTATGTTTAGGGGCAGAGCTCGATACATGAGAACAATACTCCAAAAAAGGTCCGATCTGACCTTTATAAAACATCAAAAGTTGCTGAGGTGTGTATAGTTTTCTGGTTCAGAACTGTGTGCCAAGCTTTTGAGAAGCGGCTTTTGCAATTCCAGCGACATGATTGTGCCAATACATATTGGTGTCCATTTCAACACTCAACAAACTCATCGAAGCAGAAGGCGGAATTATCTGCCCTATCGTTATTATATCCGGTTCGGAGACATTTATCTTCTTGGAGAAAACCGATGCCCGGGTTTTTGTGGCATTGAAATGAACCTGGGTACTTTCACCCCAATTCGAAATCACTTCTAGATCCTCATTACGATTTGCAACCTCTTGCAAATGCGTATGCATCCGTAGCAGATGTCCTCGAATCCAAATGGAAACACGAGACAAGTGTGCTGTAGTCAGCAAAGCAATATTTTGGATTCTTGGTTTTTTCCAATAAGTCGTTGATATACAATAAAAAGAGGGTTGGAGACAATGTGAATTCCTGGGAAAGCGTTGATGGTGAAAGTATTCGAGAGATATCCATCGACGGCTACTTGCAGGCAACGTTCTTTCAGGAAGTTGAAGAGCAATACACAAAAATGGTCCACTCAAGATGTTGAAGCCTTCCAAATATTTGAGATGGTTTATGATTTTCTCGATAATTTTTGATATCACTGCTAGCAAAGCGATTGGTCTATAGTCATTTGGAAGATTCTTCTTGCCCTTTTTGCGAATAGGGTGAACGCCAGCAATCTTCCAACAAGAAGGAAAAACCCCTTTTTTGTAAGATAGGTTGAAATTTGTTTTCGAAAAAAACTTCAGCTCATTAACTTCAAATAATTAAATTATTATTGAAACATTTTTGCCGATTATGAACTTCAACGAAAAAATAATTCTCCGAATAATAATTATGAAATGAGAAAATATTTGTTGAAACAATCATTTTGACATTACAATAAAATTGAATCTGTTCAGTCACATTGATTAAACCGCCGTTTCTTGAGGTTAAACACGATATATTGTAGATAACGCTGCAAGGTACTGTTTTAAATCTGTTTTTCCGTTAATCAGCTGTCGCCATGCGAAAGACAACTCTCAGAAGTTGAGAAACTTGTGCGAGCTAAGGACTAACGAGGTCTTACCTTCTAACGTGTGATTCCTAATACATAATTGTATAAACAAATATTTCATGTGGAAAACTATCTTCCGCAGCGATGCGTTCATG
>WOGO01004897.1:0-12884 GCA_015342085.1 Leptinotarsa defecta | reverse complement strand
GATAATAATAATGATTACTGATCCAGTTTTTCCGCGTCTGGCACTTGGACATAAAACACGTACTCCTTTTCTCATAATTGAAGCGGTGAACGATATCAGAGTTTTTCTGTGAATACACAACAAATTATTCCATATATATATTTATTTGCATTGTTAAATTCTGTTATGCGAGCTGAGTATTCTTACATGAGAGGTCTTACATTTTAACGTGCGATGCTTAGCACGTTGAAAGGTAAGTATCTATTTAACGTCCAATTGACAGTGAATGTCACGCAACGAAAAGTATTATCATAAATAATACTGTCAATATGAAGGAAAAATAAAGTTACCTATTAATCTATTCAACTCAAAAGACATGAGTGAAATTTGAGAGATGGAAAAAGACGTATACTAAAAACACCTTATTGTGAGATTTTCAATGAACAATTTCACAAAAGCACAACACGTGTTTCGCCATACAATGGTTTCTTCAGGCGTGGAAATTGGTTTTTCAATTACAGGTCTAGTTCAACTGGAAATCATAAAAAAATTCTCTGTGTTTGAATTCACAACATTTTATTCCCCGTAACTTATTTTTCCCTGTACTCGTATATAAATGTTTTATGTTGTTATTGAAAATTTATTTGCATTGGTGAATGGAATTCATAATGGTTATCACTCAGAGGATTGGTATACAGTCCATTTCTTTAATGTCCCCCCCTTTTATTTTTTGAACGAATCAACTCAGAAAATTGAATTTTGGGAGGATGAAATTAATGCATGAATACATTATTTTGAAATGAAATTGACAGATGAAACATTCAAGATGGCGACTGAGCGCTATCTGGGAAAAAAATTAAATAGAAAGTGGGGTCATGTGACACATAATTTTGAAGCTCCTGACGAATACTTCACAACCCTAGAATATGAAGTCAATAACTTCACCTACTACAAAATGGCGGAGTAGTTAATAATTTCCTGAAGACAAACACATTAATATCGATATTTCTAGAAATATTTTTTTTTATCTGCCATATGGCAATTCCAACAAACGGATAAGGTTTGATAAGTTTTTTTTTGTTTATAAAAACGACAAAACACGTCAGTGCGACAATGAACATCATTGTTCAGTTAGAATATTCTCATTAAGTTTTCGGTTTTACTAGTAGAAAGGTACCGTGTAACTTTCTCGAGACCGAAAGGATTTTCAATGAATATTTTCCGAATCGCCCCATCTGTAGAAAATATTTGAGGGAACTTGTATCCAAATTCACAATTACCGGTAATGTTCATAACAAAAAGCCTACTACAGACTACTTATTATTAAACGGCAATGTTCACAGACAAAATTGCCGTTATTGGAGTGACACCAACCCTCACGTTTTCCGGCACACACATACCCAATATCCAGGAATAATTAACGTTTGGGCAGGAATATTGGGAAACAATATTGTAGGACCTCTATTTATTGATCAAAATTTAACAGGGGAACTGTATTCGAATATGCTGGGAACTATTGTTGAGCCCCTCATCACTGAAATCGTCGAAGCGAATCCTATTGAATTTGATATAGATATTGTACTCCAATAAAATGGAGCACCACCACATTACTCCAGACAAGTAAAAAAACTATTTGAATACTAATTTTTCCGGTCGTTGGATTGGCCGTCGAAGTCCTACAGAATGGCCAGCCCGCTCGCCAGATTTGACACCTTTGGATTTTTTTATGGGGCTATTTGAAGCAAAAGGTGTACGAAACTGAACCTGCTTCAAAATTGGATATACGTCAGAGAATAATAAATATTTGTCGAGATATTGACGTCACTGTGTTCGAAAATGTTCGGCGTGAAATATCAGATAAGCTGTTCATGTGTCAACAAGTTCAAGGTAACCATTTCGAGCATCTTCTGAACTGACCTCAAGCTTATTACCTCATATTATATAGTTAAATGTCAATGTTTTCAGGAAATTATTAAAATTTCCGCCATTTTGTTGTAGACCACCCTTTCTATTTAATTTTTAAGTATTCATGCATTAATTTCATTATCCCAAATTTCAATTTTTTGAGTTGACCCGCTCAAAAAATAAAAGGGGGGGGCATGAAAGAAATGCAGTGTATAAAATAATCCATGACAGAGAGTAGATACAAACTTTCACTTATAGAAAGTGTTTACTAACCGAAATATTGAAAGGTTCCCTTAATTATAATCTATAAGTTTATTGTTACCTATCTATCGGTTCCCAACATAAAAATAGCACCACTAAACCACATAATGACAACATTTGACACTGACCAGACCCTCAATGTATTAAAGTGGTTATTTAACGCCTTGCCCATTTGAAAGCGAAAATGAGGCGCCACTTGACATAGTTAGTCAACTTCCAAAACTGCAGTAAAATTCGAAAAGATTTATGAGTACCACATGTGTATTCATTCATGCCTATCGGTTACTAGTCTTTGATTTCCTCAATGACAAATATTGTATGAATGGACCATTCATCTCCTTTTCTATCAGTTTTGAAAAGATCAGAGGTTCGTAAGAAACCACTGTTAGTAAACGTAAAGTATGTGAAATGATTTTGAATACTGTTGAACAGTGTGACCAGTAAAGTCTGTACCATGCGAGTTTTTATTAACAATAGATCTTTTCAAAATTTGAATTTGGAACCAATTTCCGCTTCGACCAAGAAGAAAAATGAATGAAAAAATTAGTCATGTTACCCCCATTATCTGTCAATTTATTTTCGAAAGTCAGGTTGTTTCCCAATATATCGAAAAATGTTATTATAGAAAAATTTTCAGCTCATATGACAAATTTCAGCGAACTGATTGAGACTATTGTACAAAACTCATGTTTTGTGAAGGAAAATCAGTTTTTCATCAACCTTTTACCAACAACAAGTTACTGATAAATGGAACCTGCTCCTTTGGGAAAAATACTTCGAATTTTCGCAGTAACTTATTGAGGTAAACTGAAAAGTTTGCTCTTTTGTTTTAACAGTGCCAGACACAAGTTCTTGAAAGTACCGTGTTAGAGGGTTTTTTGACAAAATCCAAATAGGCAATCGAAATTTTCCACATTTTGATTTGGTATATAGTAACTTTATAAAATATTAATTTTTGCAATGTTGATTTTCAAGAAAAGCTCACATTTCATATGGCATTACTTTGAATTTAGCTAGTTTGGTAATAAAACTGAACGTCTAATGCATTCAAAAACACACTTCAACATGAGATTTCCTGTTGAAAGTTTACAAAACCACGACATGTGTTTTGCCATAAAAAACATCTTCCGGCGGCGCAATACTATAATGCTATCGTATAGCACGTGTCGCTATACGTATTTTATGAAAGTGCCGAGACATGTGTTTTGCTATATAATAGCATCTTCGAGCGTCAAGATGTTGTGATGCTGTTTTATAGTGAAACACGTGTGGCTATACAATAGCATTTTTGGGCGTCACAATACTATGATGCTATCGTATAGCGAAACAAGTGTCGCTATACGGGTTTTGTGAAAGTTTACAAAATCGCGACACGTGTTTAGCGTCTCCGGCGTCACAATACTGTGATACTATTCACAAGTGAAATACGTGTCGCTATACATGTTTCGCTATAGAATAGCATCTTTGGGCGTCACAAAATTATGATGCTATTGTATAGCGAAACTCGTGTCGCTATACGTGTTTTGCTATACACAACACTATGATGTTATCGTGTAGCGGAACACTTGTCGCTATCGTGTTTTGTGAAAATTTACAAAACTGTGACTTGTGTTTCGCATCTTTGGGCGTCACAATACTGTGATGCTATTCAATAGTCAATAGTCAAGTATAGCGAAATACGTGTCGTTATACGTGTTTTTCTATACACAATACCATGATGCTATCCTATACGTGTTTTGTGAAAATTTACAAAACTGCGATTTGTGTTTCGCATTTTCGGGCGTCACAATACTGTGATGCTATTCAATAGTCAAACACGTGTCGCTATACATGTTTCGCTATAGAATAGCATCTTCTAGCCTCACGATAGTATGATGCTATTGTATAGCGAAACTCGTGTCGCTATACGTGTTTTGCTATAGACAATACTATGACGCACGTGTGGCTATACGTGTTTTGTGAAAATTTACAAGCCGCGACACGTGTTTCGCATCTTGGGGCGTTACAATACTGTGATCCTATTTAATAGTCAAACACGTGTCGCAATACATGTTCCGCTACAGAATAGCGTCTTCGAGCTTCACAGTACTATGATGCTATTGTATAGCGAAACACGTGTCGCTATACGTTTTTCGCCAAACAATAGCTTCACAGTATTGTGACGCCCGAAGATGCTAATGTACAACGAAACACGTATTGCGGTTTCGTTAACTTTCAAGTGGAAATTTCACATTGAAGTGTGTTTTTGGAATACGTCATGATCGTTATCCATCAAGTATCGGTCAGTTGTATCATATTCATTCAACCAGATAAACGTATACATAGAGATGTTTTTTGTCGGTCAGTGTATATAAAAACAGTGATGATAATATATTATTATTCTGTTCTGTCCTGAGTAAAAGGGCTCTCTAGTATTCATAAAATGATGCATATCGATTTTTGCAATACTACGTATCCACTGGAGGATTTTATCTTCAAAAATGTTATATGTGGTGGCTGTTTAATTTTGGACCAAGGTTTGTAGATAACCACATGTTACTTACGTTCCTGTCTTGTGTGATGAAAGAAGAGCATTTTTTTTAATTACTGTTGAAACTTCTTGTTGAAAAAGAGAAAGCGTTTGTGTCATCAACTAAATCTATGATTTTTTCAGATATTTTCTGATGAAACAGTTCCATAATGTACTTTTCAAACAGGATGGGTTTCAGTACAGTCCCCTGTGGTACACCGTTATCTATTCTTTATGATGAAATTGTTAAATCACATATTTCACACACTGCTCTCTTTCTGACACATAATTTTTCATGACCTCAACAGGGACACTCCTGAAATCTTTATTCTCTAAAGTAGACAGTAGTTGAATTTGGTCGACTGTATTGAACGCTTGTACCCATTCGATAAATATACAGATTTATTTCTCTTTTGTATATCTATAGAGTGGTTAATTACAGTTGCCAACTTAGCAATTACGTCTGATGTAGATCGAATGTTTCAGAAACCTAACTTTTTCTCTGAAGAAATGATTTTTTTGTATAGTTTCTCAAATAATTTTAGCTAATTCTGTGATTAGTGCTATTGGCCTACAGCTGGTAACTTTTCTCCGGAATATTAGTGATATTAAATTGATTTCACGACGATATCCGCGATGTCTTCAATGAACTCAGGCCTGATTTCATCGATTCCCTAAATCTTATTCGGTTTGGCGGCGTTGAAAATGCCTATTTCGTCTGTTTCTTTGAAGAAATTAGAATTGACCTGCAATTTATGTATGGAAATGTAGTGAACGAGTCCATTACAATTTTTTTTCGTTGGCTAGTTTTTTGCCTAGGTTTATGAGAAACCTTCTAAACTCATCAGCTATTTTGGCGTGGTCGTCAATACAACCATCAGCTGTTTTTATTTCGTTTATATTTTCACTTTTTATTTCAGTAAAATTCTCCGACATTAAATTGATCTGATGTTTCTTAGTTTCTACATTATAATAATATACGTTAACGAAATCATTATTTTCCCGAAAATTGCCCACAACTTGATCGATTCAATCAATTTTTTTTTCATATTCATTTCTCCACAGCTGCTTCCTACGATTAGTTTTTGCGCCGAAGTATTAATTAAAATGCCGTCAGTTAATCACTAAACTCTGTGTGAGGTTCAACATGCATATCTGCGCCAATACAAGCGGTGCAATCCTGAGATACCAGAAGGCATATTCCACATAGCTACAACGTCCAGACCTCACCAGGATGCTAATATGTATCATAAGTATGAAACCCGACACCACATGGCGGGCAGGATGCGGATATTATCATTTAAGCGCCACCGTCGCCCATTCCAAATTACATTATGAATTATGCACTAATTCGAAGCAAGCCCTCACAACGAAGTCAAAGCTACAAACGGGATTTTTAATTGATGAGCTGTATTGTGGGAAAGCAAAGTTGGCCCATTTTTGGAAAAACGCTAGGTATGATAGCTCTTGTTATGTAGATTACTCGGATTCTGTTAGTACGAGAGATTGATTTTGAGAAGATACTGTCTGTTTGATTCTGTTTAAAATCTGTTTCTCCGTTCATTAGCTGTCGCCCCCATACCAACGAGCTAAGGACTAATGAGGTCTTACCTTTTTACGTGTGATTTCTAACACGGTTGCAGAATCATCCCAGCCTCAACCAGATAAATTCTCTCGAGGAAAATATCTGGCCGAGGCGGTAATCGAACCCAGGGCCTTCCGATCGTGAGTCGGGCGCACTACCACCGCGGCAAATTCTGCAAGTAGAAATTGAATGGAAAATTCTATAAGGTCATCTGTCAAATTAGTTTTCATTTATACCGTCTGTTTTGCCAAATCACCATGAACGGATATAATGAGTGATTTTTTGCTGGTATCTTTTCGACAACACTGTTTTTGAAAGATCATGCGTGAATCCTGTCTTGTGTCATTGTCAAACTTGTTCAGTTTGGTCTATAATTTGACCATGCATTGACTTACGAATGAACAACACTTGCAAATTATTGAATTTTATTATCAAAATTCATGCTGGGCAGTTTCGTCGTCCTAAGGAGGGAGCTATTTGGAAGCTTGTGACTAAATTTCGAACCCACTTCACATTATTGGGCATTAAACCACCAACACGCATACGTAGAGTGAGGACTGAAGAAAATATTGCGGCTGTATCCGCCAGTGTTCGTGATGACCGTGAAATGTCGATTCGCCGCCGTTCGCAGTAAATGGGACTCTGTTACTGCGAAAGGATTTGAGTGTAAAACTTTATAAGATACAGCTGGTGCAAGAATTGAAGCCACACGACCTTCCACAACGTCTAACATTTGGTGAATGGGCTCTGGCAAAGTTGGAGGAAGGTCCATATTTTTATCGAAATATTGTGTTGAGCGAGTCTCATTTCTGGTTGAATGGATATGTTAACAAGCAAAATTGTCGCATCTGGATTGACGACCAGCCATAAGCTACTGATGCATCCAGAAAAAGTCACTGGTGTGGATTATGAGTCGGTGGCATCATCGGGCCGTACTTCTTCAAAGACGACAATGCTCGGAACGTTACTGTGAATGGCGAGCGCTACCATGTGATGATTGATGACTTTTTGTTGCCCAAAATGGAAGAATTGGACATGCCTGACATGTGGTTTCAACAAGACGGTACCACACGCCACTTGGCACGCGAAGCAATGGCCCAATGAAGAGCCGCTCTCGGTGAACAGTTTATCTGACATTTGGGGCCCGTCAGTTGTCCGCCTAGATCGTGTGATTTAACGCCTTTGGATTATTTCTTGCGGGGTCATGTTAAGGCTCATGTCTACAGGGATAAACCAGCAACGACTGACGCTCTGGAAGCCAATATTGAAGCATTCATACGTGAAATACCGGTCGACATGTTAGACAGAGTGTGCCAAAATTGGACCTTGCGCATGGACCATCTGAAGCGGAGCCGCGGACACCATTTGTATGAAATTATCGTCAAACATTAAATAATATAGATCGTTCTATCGATTCCAATAAAGATTTTATCATTTTTTTTTTTCAAATGTTTTGTGTTGTTTTGAAAATCAAATCCTATACCTCTTGAAAAATCACTCTATAGCATTCAACAACACGTGCAAAAGATGAAATTGATTTATCAAAACGGGTGTTCTGTTCGAGCAACGTACCGCGCGCTTCGCCCATTTTACGGTCGCCATAATCGTCCTGCCAAGAGGACTATTCGCAATGTGGTGAATGAATTTGAGTCCAGTGGTTCAGTAAACGAACGACCAACACCCGTACGTCGACGAAACGCAAGATCTGCCGAAAACATCGCCGCTGTCTATGAGAGTGTGCAGGAGATTTAGAGAATGATTTCGCGTCGTACACCAGTACAAAATTCTACTTACCGAGGAACTCAAGGTAAACGACCGTAGCAACGTGTTTTTGCTGAATAAGCTCTGGAGCGGTTGGCAACTGACACTAATGTGTGGATTTTGGACTCGCTGCGTCATCGGTCAGAAGACAATACGAAATCTTGATTTTAGAGTAAATCAGACAACTTTGACAAACAGTTAAGAATCTGTCAGATTTCTTGGGGTATATTTAGATGAATTTTTGAGTTGGAAAACCCACTGTAATGAACTAATGGGCAAATTGAATTCCCTGAATTTTCTTCTTTTGAATTTTCGAAATGTTCTCAATGAGGCACAGCTACTGGCAATTTACTACACCCAAATTGATTCAAGGTTTATGCTATAATATGTCTCATCTGTCAAAAACGCATATTACGTACTTCAGTAAATATTTCCTCTAGAGACTCATGTTAACCTATTTTCAAAATGTATGGAATTTTACCTCTTCCATGTATATACATTTTTGATACAGCTGATTATATTTTTGAAAATAGATCGTTGTTCGAATTGAATGAAGATATTCATGGATATGATAAAAGAAATAAACACTGTATATTCCATTTGCGAAAGTGAATACTGCATATTTTGCTGCCCAGTACATGGGGACACGAATTTTCACCAAACTCCCAGATATCCCATAAAGCAGCATAAAAATGTGAGATATTTCAAAAAAGATTTGAAACATTTTTTATTGGAAAAATGTTTTTATTCGCTTTCCGAATTCTTAATTGAAAATTAATGTATGTGACTACCTTTCATATTTTATTTTTTAAATTCTTTCAATAACCTTATAATTAGGCTTGACAATTCTCATACATGTAACTGTCAACGGAAAATAAAGATTTATTATTATTGTCAAATTTTGAAAGTACAGTTCGAATATATAGGGTCTTTCAACAGGGACTTCCAAACTTTGACAGTTGATAATGGCCATCTACATACATAGTTTTTGTCCTAACGCTGCTTCAATTGAAGGGGGGATGTCGTACTCGACTCTCTCGTTGTAGTAAGATGCGCACTCAGATGAAATATGTTTGACACTTATAGCACAGTCACAAACTTCACTTCTTGGAGGGTTATTACCGTTGAGGATGTGTTCATGAGTGAGTCGAGTATGCCCTAGTCGAAGTCGTGACAGGATAACTTGCAATTTTCTAGTTTGTGGAAGTGATTTCCAGGGTAAGACCAATGGTTTGATTGCTGATAACTTAGAGTTGGAGCCATTCCATTGGCTGTAGCCATACGTTAGTAAGGATTTGTTTGTAAAACGGTTTCAGGTCAGGGTGGGCTATTCTTTTTTCAATATCTGTGAGTGGGTTAATAATAGTATCCTCTGCCAGTTGGTCGGCCCTTTCGTTGCCTGCTATACCAACATGTGATGGAACCCACATAACGTAGATATATTTACGTTTCTCAATGATTGAGTGTAGCTTATGTTTAATATGAAGTATGATGGGGTGTTCTGGGTTCAGCTTTGTTATTGCCTCCAGTGTACTCAGTGAGTCGTAATTACCAAGAATTTTGAATGATCGCTTTTCTCTGCATATTCAAGTGATTTCCGTATGTTATAAAGTTCTCCTGAGAACACAGTACTTTCTGCTGGTAGTTTGAAAGAGTAATTGAAGGCAGTACTGGTGAAAGCTGCCCCCACTCCTCTTTCTGATTTGGATGCGTCGATGTATATTTGGATACAGTTTTCGAATTGATGCAATAGTTGTTGAAAAGTTCCGTGAATTAAACTATGGTTGGTGTTATTTTTCTCCAACTGTACGAGCCCTTTTTCAATTTTAATGCTTGGAAAGGTCCATGGAGAAGAATTAGGAATATTTGAGGTGTTGAAAATTTCAGGTCGATTAAGTAGTAAGTTGAAAAGGAATCGATTGAGTCTCTCGTAGAATGGAATTGCCACTCTCTTCTTTTTTGCAAATGTATTTCTGAACCTTTGGGCTATGACGTTATCTAAAACAGGGTTATCTGGGTTGGATTGAACTGCAGCAGCATATGTGAGGCTGAGCTGTTTTCTTCGAATACTTAATGGAGGTTCTCCTGACTCACAGTATAAACTTCCAACCGGACTCCAAGAGCAATTCCAATACTCCAAGAGCAATTCTAAGAGCACAGTCTTGGAAGGTGTCCAGTTTTTTCAAGGTCCCGTTTTTTTGCGGAGTTGTACGTTATAGAACCATTATCCAGTTTTCATCTAATTAAAGATCTATAGATCAACATCAATATATTTGTATCTGCACCCCATGATCTAGATGCAATAGTTTTCATTATGTTTAGATCGCTCTAACAAGTCATTTTCGGGTATGGAATGTGCTCATTCCAGTTAAGTTTTTGATCGAATATCATACCCAGAAAGTTTGTATGTTTGACATACTCAATATCTTTATTGTTGAGTTGTAATTTAAGCAAATTTTCTTTGGGTCTTTTCGTGAAATTGATACAGTTTATCTTGGATACAGATATTCTTAGGCCTAATAATTCTGACCATTCTTGTAGTTTGTAAATAAAATTTTGTTGATATCCATAAATAGTTTTGAAAGCTAGACTTCACGAAGATGATCTAGTTGTCTAGTTCAGTTTCTAGTTCAGTTTCATGTGCAGCTCTTGCTATATCTGCTCTGAGCGAGTTTATTTCTACCTTCAGAGAAGAAAGAGCAATATTCACTATGGATTCCACCACATTTTATAGGCCGGCGGTTAATAAGAATGCAGTTCCTCAAACAGTTGTCGCAATTCCATCTTAATCCTGGTATACTATTTAACAATATGATGAGTGTACTATCTTCTGTTTTTGTTACACATAAAGCATGGAATTCGTTTTTGCAACCCTCGCAAATAATGCCAGGCATATTTGGGCTAACAGATGATGAACAGGAAGTGGAATTAACCATTATGAATCACAATTGCATTCCAATGAATCGAACAAATCCAAGTGGTGTGTTGGATGCCAATGAGACACTCTGCGAAGTTTTATAGTTGTTGAAGACACCATGCACGAGATATAAAACATTCACTAGAGCACGATATGAACCGTGCTGAGACAGAAATGGCATCAATAGGTCTTTCAAAATCATAAAAAATTCCGATGATATTCCACACACAAATAGGGAGCACCTAATGAAAAACTCTATATATACTTCGGTTTTTAAATCATGGAATATGCTTTACATTCAGAGAAGCCAATAAAGCTGCACTTCCATTGATGAATAATGTTTGAAACGATCCTCTCATTGCTACTAGTCTCTTCAACATAATCTGTTTCTAAATCTCTCGATTTTTATTCTACTTGTGGCGTTGATATTGTTCTATTATTGATATTATTGTTCACCATTATGATGACCTACGTTGAAATGCATGCCCTTTGTATTTTCCAAGTTAGTTGTTCCAAATGTATTGTTACTAACCAATTGACTAGTATATTTCTCCTTGTTACCACGATATCATGTGAGCGTAAATTGAATAATTCACATTTCTTACAAGAGATAAGTATAACGCAAATGGCTGCCATATTAAAAAATGAATACATAACGTGCGGTGCATAATATATAAAAAAACTTCCGCAAATCGTCTTCCTAGTAAACCTTTTCCATTTTGATATTTTCAGTGTCTTCATGAACATATGCACCTCGAATATTTTTCGCTGGCGAGATCAACAAGGCAAGCACACGCCACGAGATACTTGCAGCAACAGGCAAGAAAGATTAGAGAAATGGGCCAACCTGTGGATGATCAGTATAAACCCAGCGCTAAGCGACTTACATAACGCTCTAAACAGGGATGACCCCAGATTCCGAGAGAGGGACAAACACAGGAGGCCAACGAAGCCGAACCAAAGACTACCCCCGAGAGTCGCTGTCAGGCGGCTCCGGTAAGTATAAAAATTTCTCAACCAGTTCAAATTAATCTCTCAGATTCACTGAGAACCAACACTCGTTCGCGATTAAAAATAGACTCGTCTCCGGTTAGTTTTTTGGGACCCCATGCAATAATTCAGTTAGGAAAGTCATGATAAAATAATTCAACAGATCAGAAAGTAATAGCACCTAGAGGCTGACTTTCGACCAAAAACGGTCAGATGTCATTCTTGCTGAGGTGCCCATTAGTAGGACTGAGAACCGCTTCAGAGGAGCGGTTGTGGATGGAATGTTGTATTAAGTTTTTCTCACAAAATTTATTTTGTGGGGTGAAATTTTTACTCCAGGGCACTCAACCCGGGATGGGGGAATATTTTTCAACAATTCAGTGTAAAGAGAAGTTCACCCTGAAGGAAGTTGGGTGGTAGTAATTTACGAAGTAAAAAACTATGAATTAAAATTCAGCAAAACATCGTTTCAATTTTCCGATTCACAATTTTGTCAAGATTCATTTATGAAAACATTTCGATCTTTTGCCATGCTGAAAATTTTATGTAGCTTTCAAGTGCCAAAATTAAAAATCAACATAACATTTTTGAATACTTCATAATGGATTTTCATCAAGTATCGATCAGTTCTATCATATTTTTGTCAAAATTCATTTTGTACTATTAATATTCAAGTAATACAAATTTCCACCGACGATCAACGGATGTAGAAAATATTGCTTGAGAATACACTTATTGAATTGCCTATAATTACCGTTTGGTTATAGTTATTTATGCCTCCCGAGGGCCTCTGGCCCGAGGGACAACAATTGCCTGAGGTTATTAGGGCTCATTAATTCCCGTGGTACATAGATAATTTTATTTCTGACCGATTTCAATAAAATTTTGTTCATTTTTGAAACGGAAAAATGTACCAATTCATTACCTTCCCGGTATATTTGAATCAGGTACCGTTGATTATAGTAGAGTTTTCTTGT
>WOGO01004896.1:0-12885 GCA_015342085.1 Leptinotarsa defecta | reverse complement strand
GTATTTAACCGCTCGCTTTTGCAAAACAAACACTGAATGAAAAAGTGGTTGACTGCAAAATCCCCAGAAGGCAACACCATGTCTCAGGTGGGACTCAATCAGGGAATGATATATCATTTTTGTTGTGGATGAACTCAGTTCATTTGAAACTTTTCGAAGTGCATAACATCCTGATGCCAAGTTTTTATTCAAAGCTGAAATATGTTGATCAAATCTTAATTTGTTATCTATGAAGATTCCCAGGAATTTGGATTGCTTTTTATTCTCAAGAATTTGTCCATTCAAGTATAAATTGTTCTTCTGACAATAAAGCATATCTTGATTGATTGATTGATATTACAGCTGAAGGTGGGTAGGTTTGTTTTTTTAATATTAAAGCACAAGTAGTTTGCGTCACACCATTTTTTCACAACTTCTAAATCACTTGAGATAGTTTCTTTCATATTAGAAGTATTTTTTTCATGCTAAAGGAGCGTGGTGTCATCCGCAAAGATGGTAAAAATTCCTTGAGTTGAGAGAGTAACCATACAGAAATGAAAACGAAAAACCTAATATTTATTATGAAAAAATTCAAATTTTAATTATTAGTTACTACAAAGCCACAGACAATTAAATGACAATTGATGAAGCGAATTCAATTTACACTAATATTGGAAGTCGTTTCCAAATATTGTCTCTCTCAACTGACCCGCCCTCAATTCTGATACATTTTTCAATTCTTTTTCTATTATTAGTGGCCACTCTCTTAAGTTCTGGAATAGTTATTTCACGGCAGGCTTGCCGTATTCTCTCACAAAGCTCTTGTTGATTTCGTGGCCTAGACTTGTAAATACTATTCTTGACACTTTCCCAGAAGTGGAAAAACTTTGGATTTATGTCAGGAGAGCGGGAAGCTCTTTTTCATACGGGCTTTTCTACCAATGCAACGTAATAAAAAATGTTCGTTCAACCACTCTCAAAGCATCCAAAAATCATGAACAGAGGCCCAGTCTAGCTGAAAGTACATCTCTGGTCGCACATTAAGGAGTAGATTTTCAATAATTTCCTATAATTTATTATCAAAATTGCGGCCCATTGAGGTCTGTACCGAAAATCGAGTCCCTGCTTTCAAAATTGACTTAAATGCAGGGGTGTCTTCACTTAAAGTGTGTCACACTTTGACACACATAGAGGTGCATATGACATGCTTGGACCATTTCATATCTATGACATTACTAGCATATTGCAAATGAGACTTTGCCGAAACATTGAGGAAGAACACGGAGCGAAACCCTGAAAAACAGCACATCATACTTTGTCCGTGAGAATATTCGAGTCAACATTTTAAACCTATACGGGGAGGAGGTCCTCCAACAAACAAGAACGTATCTTTTTGAGGATCCAGAGGAAACAAAAGTAAAGAGAATTTTTCTAAAACTCAGGAATACTCTAAAAATAGGAAACTTCTGATCAACCTGTATATGGAAAAAGGCATTTCTAAAACTGGAAACCACGTGACATACGACAGAAATATCAATTTCAACAGATAGAACTTGTAAATTAGTACCAACCACATGCAAAAATGTTGAGATTTCAATAATAATAATAATAATTATTATTATTATTATTATTTTGCACCGTAGTGTGCGCTGGTCAGGTCCTATCCCCCGAAATCCCGATACATTTGGGAGGGCGCGCCAGCATTATCAACCAATGACCACTCCCATTATTATTATTATTATTATTTTCACCGTAGTGTGCGCTGGTCAGGCCCTATCTATGTTTCCGCAGAAGTGAGGTGATCTCTGCGGCTTTCATATGAGCTTTCTACTGAACCGGTTCCAACTCGCTGACAGAGTTGTGGTCACCTCGTTCAGTGTTGAAAACTAAACCGAGTTCATCAGCTGCTCGGGCAGCTGCCCTGAAAAGAAATGCTCCAATTCCTGCTTTCTCATGGTCACGCACCATGCAGAGAACGGGATCCGGACTCCTGACGACTTTACAGGCTATGTCATGTAGACTATGTCATGTAGACACTCCAAACTCAAAAGTCCACGGCCTCCCTGTTGTCGGGGGAAGTACAACCGTGGGACGGACGACTTGGGATGCAAACTCTTATAGAGATGCATCATTTTTCGGGTCTTTACTTCGAGTTGATACAGCTCCTCCTGAGTCCACTTCACTACTCCAAACGAGTAGAGTAAGAATGGAACGGCAAGCATATTTGTTGCAGCAACTTTGTTCTTCCCCTTAGCATTTATTATTATTATTATCATTATTATAATGATGACAATAATAAATTGTCTGCATTCATCAAAATGAAGTATTATATCCTCCTGAAAGTAGCTGTTTCAGGAGGGCTTTCTTCCAGTTTGTGTCTGAAAGTTGCCTTTTTGCATGATCTACACATCCATGTATGTTACTTATTTTCAAATTGATTACTTCCTTCCTTTCTTTGGAAGATTCCCACTTTTTTTTGTATCAAGATGGAGTAGTAGAAAGCCAAAAACTTTCTTTCCCGGAAAGTGTTCCAAGCTTTTGAGAAACAGGGTTTGCAATTCCAGCAATATGATCATTCCATAATAAAAATAATTTTCAAAACTCTTTCTCCGAAAATAGAATGATTTCATACTCGACATAGTCAAACAGATATTATCAAGAATAGGATAATTTTTTTCTGGAGTAATTTAGAGGATGAATGATTCGGTAAAAACAATGGGGTAGATAGAATAACAAAGAAGCATAGCAACGATAAAAGTTTTCAAGTAAAATGGTTCAATAATCCCCAAGAATGAAATACCATTAAAGGCTTCAAAAACTTCATCAGTAGAGTTATGACAGTTGGGAATGTATTGGAACAAACGGAATGATATGCAAAAGTTGAACATAATGAAAATGAAACACTGCAGATATATTATCGAATACTATAATATAAAATGATGAAAGGACAGAGACATGTAACTGACTCATTTACGACATTCAAATTTTTTTTTCAAAAAATACAACAAATTATTTTAGTCAAGGTTAAATTCGGAACAAATCAAAAATATAAAAATTGCGAAACCTTATTTATAGCTAAATAATATTTTCCATTCATTCTGTTGACCAAGAGATGAGTCGATAATAGCCTAATAAGACAGTTTTTTATTTTTTCAGTTCACCCTTTTTGGAGCTTAAAACTATCCCTTGTTCACTATGAGGGCGGGAGTTCTCTGAAACCTCATTTTTATTAAAATAAACTTTTCACCCGACTGGGATTCTGTTAAATATCAGGGTTTATGAAACTACGCTGGAGAGAGTTCGAAGTTTGGTTTCCTTTTTTCCAGTGGTGTAGGCGAGACAGAACATGACCTTCTGATTGATTTCTCGTGTTGGTACTTACTAGATTGTTGAGTTCATTTTTCGAATTGAGTACCATAAAGAATAACGATATCAGTTTTTTGGTGTTTTTTTTAGTAATTAACCTCACGCAATCTGAAAAATGAATTAAGTGAATCTGGTGAAGTGTAAAAAAGACAAACTGAAAAATTCACTCAGAAAAGTTACTACAAAATTTATATCACTGGAGAATTCAACAAATAAGTAAAATACACCTATTTTCATCATTATTGTTTATTTTGAACGTAATGGCTTTGTGTCTTGGTAGTGCTTGGTGGGACGGTATCCTGTTGAATTGACGTGGGTGATTTGCTTCACTCACTCAATCCACCGCTGTGTGAATCGGTGGTTCGAACCGCAAGGTCGGACGATCGATTTTCCCTTCCTATCGATCAACTCATGTTAGGAATAACACGTTGAGAGCTAAGACTCCTTTAGACCTTAGTGCGCACAAGTTTCGATTTCTGAAAGTTGTCGTTCGAAGGTGATCGACAGCTGGTTAACAGCTGTCGATCAGAGTGACCTTCTACATGTAGAATGATTACTCAAGTATTTCCAATAGACAAAACCACCTTGTTTGCTAATTATTCCTCATTGATTTAGTTTCAGTGGGGTGCTGTTTTCAACCGATAAACTGAAGATTTCCAAGTAAGCAGTCTGACTTCATCATCACCTTTGATAGTGTTTATCGTAATTGCGGATGAAACGACAGGTATAGTAACTGTGCGGATCATGGCTAAAAAATCCTGTTATGGAAAACCTCATCAAAAAATTCGAACGGGGGTCCTTATAGCAAGCAGCTTTGGAACCACATTGTTGACTGTATTATAATGATATTACTTTTGTGGTAGAAGAGCTAGTGAATAGAAACCAGACAAATTGCTATCTTCAATTTCTCTCAACCCAAAAGTCCAATTAACAATGAAACGAGAAACTCTTCCGGGATACAAGTTTAAATACATTTCTGATGTCCTGATACTGTTTTTATCGTATTTGTAATAAATTTGTATCATATCTCTTTTTTCTTCATTCGCGAAAGTCATTTTTCGCCAAAAATTCAATGACTTGTACCATAACAAAATGTCATCGAATGTAACAAATTGAAAATTCAAAAACATCGAAGTCAAAGCCTATTATGATAAGAAATATTTTTTTCAATATCTCTAATTTTGTGAAAAAGTATGATAACTAATGATATATCATTGAAAAGATTAAATCTGGTTCTATTCAAAACAGAAAGAATCCATTGTAGCGCCCATAAGAAAAAATAAAGTTGATGATGGTGGCCGGAAGACACAGTTCGAATCCTTTGAAAAATAGAGCCAGAAAAAATAAAAACCATCTTCCGAAATTTCTGTTTTTTTCTGGATATCTCCGGATATACTCGAAATTTCAGAACTTTCTCAATGGCATATTGTTAGTCAGGTAAATGCGTAACTTTGTCCAAGTAAAGCATCTTCGTATCTCTCATAGTTTCTGAGATCCCAATGGTGAGGATCGAATTTTAAACACCCTGTATCATTAACTTGTGTAATTTTTCACGTAACAACAAACACACCCAGTACGGGATATTGAGAAATTTCAAATAAATTCCACTGAGCATTGACCGGCAAGAATAAGACGATTTCAGGATGTGAACTTGGAAGATCCAACGGCAAGTTTCATATTTTTGATTCAAACGAGCATCGAATAAAAGAGTTCGTGAAAGTTTCAAGTTATTCCTTATAAAATCAACCAAAACGATGGGCTTACTGAATTTTCTTCCACGAAGCAAATAAATCAGCTTAGCAAAACAAACTTGAAGCGTTAATGACAAACCACTAGGCAATTTCAATCTTATTGTGGCGAGTTTTGGTTCATGAAATATGAAAATATTGCTTTGTTCAGGAAAAGGTCACGCAGGCCATCATGAGGGCTCAGTGAAATGTTCTTGAAGTCGAAAGATTAGACCTGATTTCGAGTTCACAGAAGTAATAGCGGAGTGAACAGGAATTATTGAGGTCGGTTGAAAAAATTGACTAAAGTGAAATAAATGAGTGTTAAGATAGCAGATCAGATTTTTTGAAATTTTCATTACAATAAAATGAAATTGGCAATGAGAATCTCAACAATTTGTATGTTAACCTTCAAACACACAAATTCAGCACACAGTTCACGACAAATATTTGTTTTACTTTTTTCACACACAATATTTTCAGTCCACAATATTTGTTTCAGTGACGAATGTACATTTTTTTACATGGCAATGTTCACAGACAAAATTTCCGTGATATTCCGTTATATTCCAACAAGATGGAGCACCATCACATTATTTACACAGAAATTATTTGGATACTATTTTTCCCGGTCGTTGGATTGGCCGTCGAGGTCCTACAGTATGACCAGCCCGCTCGCAAGATTTGACACCTTTGGTCTCTTTTTTATGGGACTATTTGGAGCAAAAGGTGAACGAAACTGAACCTGCTACAATTTTGGATATATGGTAGAGATCAATAAATATTTGTAGAAATATTGACGTTACTGTGTTCGAAAATGTTTGGCGTGAAATATCGGATACGCTGTTCATATGTCAAGAAGTTTAACGCAATCATTTCGAGCATCTTCTGAACTGACCTCGAGCTTATTACCCCATATTATGCAGTTAAATGTCAACGTATTCGGCAATTATTAAAAGTCTCGCCATTTTGTATTAGTTGGAGATATTGACATTATATTCTAGGGTTGTGAAGCATTTGTTAGGAGCTTCTAATTTCAATTTTTTCAAGTTGACCCGTTCAAAAAATAAAAGGGGGGGACATTAAAGAAGTGCACTGTACAGAAAATGTTGATTTGATTAGGATCCAGTTTGTCAGGAAAGACTGTTGTTAATAAACCAACTGAAAAACACATCTCTTTGTGATTTGGTCCTTGTATTGTCATAAAACAGGAGCATTGACAAAAAGTAATAGAGCCGGGTTCAAATATTACCTGGAGTCGAAACGCCTTGATCCAACTGGTGGAGTCGAAAAGCCATAGTGAAAATATCTTGTACCCTAGCAGGGTTCCTTCCCTTATGTATTTCACAAAGACTACTTAGACAAATGCTGGTAGATAGTATGGACAAGAAGTTATATCAGAAATATGTTAAAAATAACATATTTCTGATATATTCATTCAAGGAGTGGAGCCGAAACAATCGCCATTATTATCTTTGAGCGCTCTATACGTGGATTCCATCAACGTCTGGATCATCAATTTGATCAATCCAATGTGAAAATGCCAATTTCGTTAGTAATCATCTTCAAATACTCAACTAATTCCATTAGTATAACAAAAACATTATCCATACATCATCGCCAGTGGAATTGCCAATGGAAATCGTAGAGCTTCAATATTTTATTTATTAGTTTACTGGAGCATTTCCATCAACTGAAAACTCCAATAAATCTAAATGAATTCTCTCTGCGTACGGCTCTGAAATTCTAATCAATCACTGACGCAACAACAGAATAACTGATCGAAATATAAATTTATTATTTATGAAAGGTAATCATTTTCGACATTGTGAAATCGCTTCTCTATTACGGAGTCTCTTTTTACGTGCCGAACGATAATATGTATTCCTGGATATGTGCTCGATATTGTTTTCAAACATGATGAATATGACGAAGTAGTTAAATGATTTATCAAACTTGTAGTTTATTCAACTATGATTAGGTATGAATTTCTGACAGTGCGACTTTAGAGTCTGGACCATATTTTAACAAAGAACATATGTTACTTGAAAATGATATTTCAGACTCGTTACATAAATTGTTAAAAAAAGCAATTAGAGTAAATTATTAGTGAATCAATGAGAATTGAGATCCTTTCATTAACATATCAGAGATCTATATATCTAGAGAAAAAGGATGAAGGATTTCATTATTCATTTTAGTCATATTATTCATTATGTTTTTATTGCTTGGTTACCAACTACTCAATATTGTCACTTATATGGAACACCATCTTCCTCAGTTATGTGATTCAAAGTTCAGGGATGAAAAACTCCTCTTATCAATTCATCAGCACCGTCTTGTTATATATAGGAAGAGGAAACTCTTTACCTTCACTCTCTGTTATCATTTTATAGTTCTGTGAAATGTGATTGACACCTCTGCAATTGTCAGAACCAGAAATTCTGTCAAACACTTTTTGTCAAACTTAATGTGTTTTGTCAATCATGTCCGTCAACCTGTTGAGTCAACTTTCTAATACTTTATTACATATTATCTGTGTCATCATCTCATTTCATCATAAAAATAATACGTAATGTTATATGTTTTGGACCAATTTCAATCTTTACATACAAATATGAGGATCCTCTTTGTCACTTTTTTGCAAACTTCATTTTAATTTCGTTTTCGTTAGTTTCTGATGAAGAGACAATAAACGCCTCAAAAGCTTGAACAGAAAAAAGAGTTTAATAATCTTTCTGCCGTTGACAACGTAGGCAACTGTTTCAGCCTATTGGCATCGTCACTACCGGACAGGTGGTCCTCGATTGTAGACAAAATTTGAATAACCAAGCAAACTATTTGATAAAAACAACAGCGTAAACGCAATTATTTTGATGGCTAAATATATATAATGAATAACTAGTACAAATTGAATGAAAAAATGTGATTTATGAGTATTTCAGTGCTGGTTTGAAAGTATTTTGTTTTCTACTTTGCTTCTTAATGAAACTACTGTGTATGATGTACATATCTTCATGAAGAATTTTTAGGGTAGTTATTTTCTCCATTCCATTCTCCGGAAGTTTTCCATATTCCTAGTTCAAGGATGGAAAGTAGAAAGTGACAAAAAAAAATCGTTGAGATTCAAATGAGAATTCATATCTTCACTCAAGTGTGGTTTGAAGATTCGGCGAGTTAGTAAATTCATCAACAAATGAACGGAGCTATGAGTTGAATGTCTTTTTAGGATATGTTTGAAACTAGAGGCTTTTTATTTCTGTACTATGGAGGAAACTTATTATTAAAAAGCATATCCCGACACAGGATTTTTCATTTCTCTATTCTCAAGGAAACTTGTAAAGAAAAATATCCTGACAGTTATGTACTGATGTCTTTGTTTAGAAAAAGGGGGCCTGAGCTGATCCACAGAACTAGTGTTATAATTATAGTGGTCGGAACTTTTTTCTGATGTATTTGATTGATTGTGTGTTACAGTAAGTGTGTAATAGAAGAACACTAAGGAAAGCAGCATTACCTAATATTCAATGAATAGGGACCTGCATGGTGCGTAATATTGGGCTCTATTCAGAATTATGATGTCTTTCTCCTGTAATATAAATAATATTATTTATTGGGGGGCATTATTACATGATGCATATGTGAAAATCAAACGAGAAGAGGTGATAATTCATAAACATATACATATTGAACATTTTCTTCACACTTTGTAGTAAAAATGGTTGGCAACAAACGAAATAAATATGACAAATGTTCATTGATTCAAATTATTTCAATCATTTCATATATTTCAGTAGGTATTTTAATTATAAATTGTCACATCGAGAAAGTCTTATGTAAATACACAGCAATTTTGACATTTGATACAAATAGCCTTACTTTTTCCCCTTTTGTTATGATTGTACTATTTTAAAATTAGGGGTTCAGCGGGGTTTAGATTTCAGTTGAAAGATTTTTTAAAAAATTTTGAGAACATGAAAATATATCTAACTTTTTGAACGAACGATATTTTTTTGTGGATGTAATCAGAATTTTCTTCTAGGTATATTTTTTTTTTATTTTCACCTTTCACTATCTAAAAAAATTGTGTGCGTCTCGGAATTCCCGACAGACGTCGGATTGAAATATTCAATATTGAAATTGTTCAACTCCCGAAAAGCTCAGGTTATTACTTAATTTTTTTATATAATATGATAATGTGAGGAGAGGTTTATATATTAATAAAATCTTTTATTGTAAAGACACGCTTGAAGAAGCCATTGTATGACGAAACACGTGTTGCGTTTTTGTGAAATCTCTCAGTGAAAATCTCACAATAAAGAGTTTTTTGAATACGTTATAAAATCTCTTATTAATTTTTTTTATAATAGGTACCACATGTCTAACGCACACTAAACACTGATGGTCTGTCTGATGAGAGAGGAGAAGCCTGCTTTTCGCTGACGTATGCTTGAGAGAAAGGGAAGCGAGACAAACTGGCCCCGTAACGCGTTAGATAACGAAGCGGTTTACCTTCCCATAAAAAGTTATCACTTCAAAAATACTAGATTCCAAAGAACTTTATACAGGGCAAACTTTTCATTTCACCCTGATAGGTGACTGCAAAAATTGAATTTTTTTTACAAAATAATATTCTTTTTATCAGTAAATCATCGTTTTTATCGATTTTGCTAATCAAGAAAAGAGAGATGAGATATTATACAGTTGAAGTATGGAGTGCTAGGAATCGCACGCTAAATGGTAGTACCTCGTTAATTCCTAGCTTGCACAAATCTGAGAGTTGTTATTCATGAAGAGGCGACAGATGGTTTACGTAAAAACAGATTTCCATAAGTTTTTTCCATCCAGTTTTCCATTACAATTCTTTTTTTTTTTCTAAGATTATGAAAAATGGAAATCATCGAAAGCAAGATCGATAAGAATGTCCAACTTGTCTATGTCAATCTGCTCATTGATTAGAGATAGCGACACGGTTGTTAGGATTATTTGGCCTCTGTTAGGGTTTGAATCAGTTCTCTTAACTGAAAAATGTGACGAACTTTCAAAAGGATTGATTGTGAACAAAATTATCCATTCTAGAGAAAACTCTTGAGTAAAAGAGGTCCCTAGTGAAGAAACAGCAGTTTTTATAGAAAAGCCAGACATGTCAAAAACATGACATAACTTCCAAACTGTTACCTTTCATTATTATTTGCCGAATATTACAAGCTCTTGTTCTAGTTTAGATTTTAATATTACTATGCGCGAAAATTATTCAGAACGTTGCTACAGATTCTATACGCCGGTATTCCTAAAGTTCGGTTAAGTTACTTGTTTCGAAGTTGTTTCTGGATTGTTCGCGCAATTTGTAATTCAAACAAAAGTTTTCCGGTAAGAAAGTTCATCTTTTGTTCCACTCCGGATCTGTAATTGTGTTCATCTCCAAATTGTATTTGTGAAGTTCGGAGAAGGAGAGCTTACTCGTTACTTTGGTCTCGTTAGTCGAGCAGGTATTGAAATTTACATTCAGCAAATTTGTCAAATTGGTAAATTGAAGGCGTTCTTTGAAGTTTGAATGGAAATAACATTCGCATAAAGGGGAGCAACTACGAGGGAGAGATTATCTTTCATACAAACTACGTGGCACGAGTTCAGTGTAATAAAACTGAAACTCCTATTTGTGAATAATTTTGTCTCTTCACTATTACGATTGGATCGTGGAGGGAATTTTAAAAGATAGCGGCAATTAGGATTGGTTGAGAACACCAAGATGAAAATCATTATACCAAAGTAACGTTTTAGTTGAAAATGGAATATGTTCAGGAGACATGATTCCTTTGGGAGAGAAGCTTTTGGCTTCCTTCTCCTCTTCAAAAAAAGAAAGAGCAATAAAAACTCTCTATCAGTGACATGATAATCTATTGATAATCAAAAATGCAAATTCCTATCACCAAACAGCACACATCTTTTGTGAGAGATCTGATGCTGTCAAAAACATTGAAATATGTTGAACATTGGATAGAGGACGAAGGAGCAATGATAATGCAATGTACTACACTCGAATCTCCAAGGAGTCTAAGGCCTGCTGTAGAAAAAAAAATTCAGGATAGAATTTTCAAAGATCAAAAGTATACACTAATCTCTAACTTATCGAAAATAATTGAAAAAATCATCAAGAAAAGATTAAACTCTCACTTGAAAAAAATCAGTATTTTATCAGATCGTCAATATGGCTTTAGAGAGGGCAGATCTATAGAGGACGCTATTTTGAGAATGACGAAGAAGATTTATGGATCGTTAGATAAAAAAATTCCTACCGTCAGTATTTTTCTAGACCTGTCTGGAGCATTTGACACTGTCTCTCACAAAATACTCCTTAATAAATTCAAACGATATGGAATAGGAGCAAATATTTATAACTTTCTTGAAAATTATTTATTGGGTAGAGAACAAAAAGTTGGAATTGATGGAATTCTCAGTGAAACACAAACAGTATCATATCGGACCTCTTCTGTTCAGTATCTACATAAACAGTATGTTATTTCTAGGCACTAGTGGTGAAATCATTAGCTTTGCTGATAATACTGCTGTGGTGTATAATGCGTCAACCTGGCAAGAACTCAAAGAGAAAGTAGAGAGTGACTTTCCCAACATATCAAATTGGCTAAAAGGGAACAAATTAACATTAAACTATGAGAAGACAACTTATCTACTTTTCACGTCGTATGCTTGTGGTTTACCAGATCTTGGGCCTTTGAATGTAGGATTAGGCTCTCAAATAAAGGAAGGTGACAGAATAAAGTATTAAGGAATCATTGTCGATCGACATATGAAGTGGAATATGCAAACAAAACATATATCACGAGAATCAGGAGGTTTTTTTTATCTAAATTCAAATATTTGAAGGATTTCTTGAACATTAACCAGTTGAAAACTGTTTATTCTTCCTTGATAGAGTCCTTAGTATCCTATGGGATTTTGGAATGGGGCGGGGTCAATGATTGCTTCTTGAACCAAGTACAGGTTTTGCAGAGACGGGTTCTTAAAATTATGTATGGCCAAAAGCTGGCATTCTCCTCTGACGCCCTCTATAATGAACCTCAATGTAGAGATGTGAGACAAATATTTGTTAATAAAATTTTACTTTATGTCGAAGCTAATAAAATTCAACTCACCCCTCATGAACATTCTTACAATACCAGAAGAGCTGAAGCAATTTTCTTTCCCAGAAATGAAAAATGTATAGGTCAATGAAGTACAAATTACCTTGCTCCAAGAATATATAGTTTGTTACCAAATGAGCTGAAGATAATATCTGTTGATAAGTTATTCAAAAAGAAAATAAAAAAGTGGATTGTCAGTAATAGACCCATAATCAATACAATTTTCAAACAAAAACTATAGACACCTGAATAGAAACAGAATTACACCTATTATAACTGATTACAAGTATCTGTGTCTATATGTCGTGTATCCAGTATTAAACGACGTTACCCCGAAAATGTAAAATTAACCGGATTGTCACTTAAATATATCTGATTTGCAGCTTTTGCAGCTACTTCTGTGTTTTTCCGTTTTCATTCACCACTTACCCTAATTTAATGAGTTACTGTATTTTTAAATGAACTGTTGTATGTAACTATATGTTGTTTACTGTGAATAAACCTTATTATTATTATTATTGCGGAGCCGAGGCGATAATGGTAAGTTCAGCTTCCTGAAAATTGAAAATATATAAGGAATATATATTGCGGAGCCGAGGCGATAATGGTAAGTTCAGCTTCCTGAAAATTGAAAATATATAAGGAAAATGGAAACAGTTCACCATAAATGT
>WOGO01004895.1:0-12885 GCA_015342085.1 Leptinotarsa defecta | reverse complement strand
TTCAATGAGTTTATTACATATAACAATCAGAAACACAAATATGATACAAGAGGAAGCGATGACTTGGTTGTCCCACGAACTAATCTTGCAAGAACAATGAATTCTATTTTTCACAGAGGACTCTTGGACTATAACAAGCTTCTTAATGGAATTAAACAAAGTAACACCCTTCATATCTACCACAAATTGTGACTATAAACTGATCACATTGACACCACAGTTGAAGAAATAGTTTAAATATTTTGTTTTTCCAAAAGGTAGAAAAATTCTCTCAACCAAAGAACAGCAATATGTATATCAATAGAATAACTCTTATGAGAATATATAATAATAAGTTTATTTACAAAAAAAATGTTACTACATAATCAACACTAGAATTAATTGTTATTGAGATGTAAATAAACATGGAATTCCCACTAAAACTAAAGTTGCGTGTGGGAAACAAAAGTGCCAATACAGAAGAGGAAAAAAGTACAAGGTAAAAGAACACAATGAAGAAATAAAAAATGGTAAAGGCTATTGCTAATTTAAAAAAAGAACGAAAAAGAACTGAAATTATTTGGAAAAACGGCTTACTATGAAAACAAAAGTACCGAATAAGAATAGGAAGGGGTCAGGAGATATTTTACATGATGGTGATTATTTTCCTGGAAAAACAGATGGCATTGGTGCTCTAGGGCAGAATGAAAGCTGTACAAGATAAAATCACAACCCCAAAATTAACATTTATGATCCAGGACCCCAGACAGCACCCGCCATACCATTATTTCTTTTTAGTGTTACTAGGTATTTACAATTTTTGTGATGTCAAGTATAAACAATCTGGAGAGAAATATAAAAATGTTTGTATGACATTTTTGATGATTTTTTTCGTTGAAACATTTGTTCAATGAATACTTATAACTAACTGAACACCTTTCATTATTCTAATTCAATGAATTTATGTAGTCAAAAGTTTTTTTTCCATATTGACTAAAGATTGGGGTATTCTAATAGTATCTGCCGTTAGTGCTTTTATTTCAAACAGATTTTGCTCAAAATAGAAAGTATAACAAAATGTTTTGATGAAAATGAAAAAAGTATAAATTATAAAGAATAATAAAGGTTCAACAAACATCTCGTTTCTCCTCCCACAAAACGCTAAAAGATATAAAGAAAAAGGATAAAAAAAAGCACAGGATATAGTATTGTTTGAGCACAATACTCACCAGCGAAGAGATTTCTTCCTTCTCTAAACGTACCTAACACAAAGTTTAAAAGTCCGTCATTCTCTTCTCTAAAGATGGCACGGCCCGCATCTCTGTTCCTCACCTTTAAAGTAAAAAAGAAGTAGTTTAAAAATACCTTTTTAAATACTTCATTTCAATAATTTGGTCCATAATAAGTTCAGTTACATAGAAGACCAATTTCTATAAATTATTCGAAAAAGAGCGACACCTAAATGCCAACAGTTCTGTTTTCAAATCACATTTACACTACTTGGGTACAGTCATAGACACTAGTAGATTATTGACAATGAGTTATGTAACATTTTTAAGCTATGTAAAATGTTTTATTTTGAGGAGTATTTCACATCACTCAAAAGCAATATATGTCATGGTTTTGGAAAACACTCTAAATTTTAACAAATCGAATGCAAATGCAATGCAAATCTGCAGTACATTTTTTTTCATCAAGCTTAGTTGAAATGTAACTTATAAAATCTGTTGTGCTTAAAGTACTACTATTTTCTTGAGAACCATATTGGTAGTTATCAAATCTAACTTTCTTACTCATAAAAGTTACTGTACTTTTTTTGATAGTCAATTCACTTTGTTTTGAGAGGCAAGGAACCTCTGTTTTGGTCCTAGTAATCAATTTTTTAATGAAAACCCAGATTTATGAAATGTAAGAACTTTTCTGACACGATACATAAATGAACATTTTTTTTTTGTGAAAACAGTATCAAATGGTTAAAGCAACAAATTATTCATATAGGACGTCCATTACATGAGGTAAACTGCAGGGATACATACTAGGACTCATCTTATTTTTACTCTATATAAACATGTTGAAAGTTAATATATCAAGAAAACAAGATGTAAATTTTCTTGATGACACTAGACTTTATATGATGATGATGATATTTTAATAGTGATGTTCAACTTACCCCACCAATTCTAACATGTCTCTCATCGTCAGAACTTTCTTCAGAATCAAACAGAGGTACTACTAATCTTCTGAGAGCTCTTTTCTTCTTGACAGACCTAGTAACTGGCGCTGGTTTCTTAACAGGGGGATGTTCCACTTCAACATTTTTCCTCAGCATGTTTCTTATGACCGAACGACAAAGAGCTTGAAGAGACAAAGGTTCAACTTCAACTGGAAATAAAGTTCACATAGAAAATATTAATATTAAAATGTGTTTCCTTACTACTCTGGACCCATTCCTGAGGACCTTCGAGGGGCTGAATCAGGGAAGCAAAAGAGACTGGTAAAAGAGATTTTGATTCCCAAGTTGTTTCAGTTGTTCTTTTAATCTGCATCAATGTATCGTTCAGAGGCATTACAAGAATTCCACCTACTTTCAACAGGTTTTTCATATAAGTCTCGTACTGTTCAGGACAAGCTGCACCGCAGTACACTCTATCATATCGAGCATTGCAATCACTCGTAAGGCACAAACAATTCCCCTGTATGAATTTAGGTTCAGCAAAATCAAACTCATCAATAGCTCCTGAAAATTTCCTAAAGTCTTCAAATTTTTGATTGGCATACTGCACTACATCAGCATGATATTCCACTCCATGGTTTGTACCGTAACTTCCTAGAATGAGTCCTACCATAGTACTTAGATAACCAGTTCCGGAACCAAGATTCAGGAAAGATAGTCCAGGCTTGAGACACAGTCCTTCCAGTACTTCACTGTAAATGCACGGTGCAGAGAGATGCAAATTGCCACTTTTCCATGCCAAATCCTTGTAGGCATTACCTCTGGCCTCGGCCAAAAAATATTCTGCTCTGTCTACAGCTCGAAAAACTCTTTCTATGGTTGATGTTTTAATATAGTCAGCATCCAATAAGTTGTCTATAAGATCATCATTATTTTGACCGGAGCTCACTACTCCACCCATTTTAATTGTGGAAAATCTTTAATAAAATACAACGTTTTTAGTTCCTACATACGTCAAAATTAAAATGAGAACAAACAGAAAGGTACCTTGTCAAAATGGTGGTTTAAAGATAAGTTACACAAACAATGTGCGTTTTACAATACTTTGAACTCTTCCTCAATAGCATAACTGGACATAAAAAGTAAAATTCTTAACAATCACATGAAACGAACAAAACAAATCCTTGTCAAAACGCTGGAATTTGTACCAGAACAGATAATATGGTAAAGTTGAAAGTGAGTGGTAGGGATGTAGGCTATAAGGAAACCAGCTGTTTTATGGGACGTTGCCAGATATCAAAAGCTTATCAAACTATTTTTTATATACAAAATTAACTATGTATACCAGTACGTATATGCGTTATTGGCGGTACCAATTTGTTTTATATTCGTTTCCAGAATCTACAAATAAACCATTACAATACGTCATATTTTGAAAAAAAAAGTATTCGAAATTCACTTTAATTCATTCCCATGAATGTTTTCAATGTTTATCATTCACTTCCTGGAAATATTGGAATCTGTTTACAAACTTAATTCTTGCATTATAAAATGTTCTGTTGTAATTTCATTTCAAGTAGATCTTTTTCTATCCACGAGTTCTGAAATGGACTGGAGTTGTATATATACTTCAGATGTCATGTATCCTCTCAAACACAAATAGAGGCGTCATATCAAGTGATTCAGCGGGCTTTTTAAAGGGACTACTTTTTTCTATCGATCGGTTTGGATAATTATCATTTAGAGTTCCAAACCCTTTCGTAATAAAAGGAAAGCATGTAGTATTCTTCATTTTTCATTGGTAGAAGTTCACTCGTTCATTCATTCGGGGTGCCTTGTCATCGACTATAATTGCAATATCGTCAACTTTGAACAGAGTAGTTTTTTCATGCCACTTCTCGCGTCTAATAGGTACCTAAGTGTGGATTGATATTTTATTACCCACCGTTTCCAATATACCTAAATCAGCTGAGGCTTATGAAAATTTTCATTATTTTTTGCTTTTTATTGGGTAACTTACATAAGACTGCACATCTCTTTTTGAATCCTTTTTCAAATTTGAATAATTTCCAACATTTTATGAGATACTCGCAAAAACCAAACCCCATTTTTTTGGGTAATTGTTTATGACTTTTGCAATGTTCACATTGGGCACTTGGATTTTTTTCAAAACTCATCTACACGCTTTTCCGAATCGAATGATACCCCTTTCATATTTTTCGGAGGCGGAGAAAAAAGTCTGGCATGAAAAGTACTTGTAAATTAAACTACTAGTTGTAACAATCTTAGTAATCTGAAGCCCGTTTATTCTACCCAATTATAGTAAAATATAAGATGAATTATTTCAACTCAAGTGTATTTATGAAATTCGATCTATATTACTTTTACTTGCAACCTTAATATAGCAGGAAAAGAAAAATCATATTAAACGATAATTTTTGTACATTTGGCAACACTGATACATGTTCTACTTTGTACTGCAGCGCATGTCTTGTACTTTCAGGGAAATTAAGGTGAGTGTTTTTTATAAACCTAAATAAAATCTGCTGATGAGAATTATAGAATGTTTTATGGAAATAGAGAAAACGCCCACTTTTTGAGTTTCGTCTTGAATAAAAGTCAAGCGAGACAATAGAAAAATAGCATGAGTAGGTATATTAATTTTGTAGTTGCCAGTGGTAATTCTGGTTCAAATTTTTATTTTTGTTCAGGGGAATGTTTTTTCCATTTACATTATTCATGAGAATTCGTTTCAGTATAAATACTTGAAGGAACCAGAAATGAAAATCAAAATTACCCAAACAAATTTCAAGATGTCTTTTATAGTTTCTAACATTTTTTGTTAATGCTTTTATATGCATAGCATAAAGAAAATTAAAATATGCCATAAGGAATAGTTTAATTTTATTTAAATAAAATATAAAATATATGTTTATGGGTTGAGTGCGTAACGCTTAAGAACTACATTTGAATGCTAATAATGGCCTCCATTTTATGTTACACGTTCAGGGTAATTATATCCCAATATTTATTTTAGGGTAATACATGATTTTATGTCATAGATTCAGTTCTGCAAACCTAATATTCATCATGGAGATTTTGTACTCATCTCTAGGAATAGTTGTTATTGCATAAACTCAGTTTTATATAAAAGGGTTATGCCAAATATTATTACCTGTACCTATGCGTCCGAATAGGTACCTATGCAGAACAATTCAAAATTTTAAAGAGGTAAGGAAGTCATTTAAGAGCTTCACTTCTTCAATTTTGTCATTAGTTGATGAGAGGCACACACTGAAACGTTTATTTTAACGAAAAATCCGCCCCTTATAGTTTTTGGTAAGTTTTCAAGGCAGAATTTTGTTGTTAATTGAAGCGCGGGAAAATTAACTTTAGAGAAATCGAATCCCCTCTTGTAATCGACGCGTGCGCAACAATAATATTACGGAAATTCTATGAAAATCTGATGAACAGAATGATCACTTTGGTTCTGTCCTGTCATAAAATTTTAGATTTTCATTTGTGAGTTGGTTGCGGACGTTTTTGGAAGGTATTTAATAATTTATTTTTATTCCAATTATTATTTAGTTCACTTGAAGTGACCTTTATCTTGAGGTTTATTTAACAAAATAATAAGTTTTTGTGTATTGGTCAATCACAACCGTCTCAGACAAGGAGCATACCATACTTATAATAGTAACATTTCATATATTTTTTATTTGCTATGAAGACCAAACGCTAATAATAGTAATTATTTACTGTTAGTTTCAAAATAATTCGTGTTACCTGCTTCTCCTTATAGCAGGTTCAATCTATATTATTATTTAGCACAAAGTATTTTCAAAAAAACTAACTTTTGTTTATTTTCGGTTTTACAGAAATGTCTTCAATTACTTCTACAGAGTTATCCAGAACTCAGGAGGAGTTGGATAATTCCAAAATTACCATAAATTCCAACAACAGCAAAATTATTTTAGAAAATAATTCATCTGATGTAACCATCTCCAAGTATGAGGGGCCTGCTTCATTTACCAATTTACCTCAAACTTCATCTTCGTCGGTAATGATGAAAACTCAAGTTTTACCAGTAGTATACTTTCAAAATTCTTCTAAAGTACCACTGTCAAGTGTTGGTAAAACGAACAATGTCATTGTGAATAATATTTCACAATTTCAGCTTGCATCTCTGGCACCGAACACAAATAGAACAACGACAGTTTCTACAGCCGGTACTGTATCCTCAAATCAGAACGTGATTTTTACTACAGGGAGACCACAGTCTTTGGTAATACAAAAGCCGCAGGGCAATTTGTTGCCTGTGGTACCAGTACCTATCAATACGGCCGCCACCAAAATTGCAAGTGTTTTAACCGTACTTAAGCAAACTCAAAAAAGTAGCGATTCTATCGGTTCAAATGTAAATACTATTCAGATTAACAAAACAGATATAAACAAATTGCACGATTTTCCTGTCATCAACAACAACAATACCTTCATTCAACCTCAAAATTCATCACAAAAATTTATTCTAACTCCAATGCCTAAATTATCTTCAGGAGCTGCAGTGAATAGTGTACAGCCGAAAATAACGTTATTACCCATGCCTGTACCCAATTCGGAACCAATGGTCACCAAACAGCGAGTATACAGCAATATTAAAATAAGCGATGGACAGCTTCAAAGTGATTCCACAAGTATAACACTCATGTGTGATAATCATTCAAATGAAAATAGTATGGATGTGGACAGTAATAGCGAGAACTTAGTGTGCGATGAAGTAATTGACTTGGACAGTTCAGAAAAAAATGATCTTGTTAACAAGTCATACGAACTCAGCATAACGGAAGATTCTACCAGTTCCCAAAACGAGCTTCGCACTTCTGTAATACTTTCTAGACCTCCTACAAAAGAGTTACCCAAGTTTTCAAAGCACGGTGTGTCAATTTTGAAAAAAAACTATAGTTTTTCAGAGCGAAAAGTGGGAAAACCAAATAGTTTGATTATCACCAACAGCACGAGCTTAGTTTCCGAAAGCAAGGAGATATCAGTATCAAAACCAAGTACAAGTGAGACTGAAAGTGTGATTGTAACTGTCCCTGCTCCCTCCAAACCAGAAAAAGAACGTAGGAGGAAAGCTAATTTTTGTTACCGTAAAGATTTTGATGAGATGGAAATAACATCCAACAACTCCTATGGTCTGGAAACTTCTAGTAAACCTTCATATGAAATTACAAAATGTTCAGTAGTTACTGTAGATGAACCCAAGAAGAATCTCACTAGTGAAGTTGAAATAGAGCTCATAAAAGAAAAACCAACTCTTACGTCCGAAGAATGTGATCTCCACAAAGTTCTAAACTGGGATGATGGAATCGGAACACTACCAGGTACTCAAGTTAAATTTATTCTGAACGAGTTCAATTTAGTTGAATACATCACTGAGGAAGAGTTCAAGGCAATAATTGATAAACGTATTGCAAAAGCAAAGGAAAAAATGAAAACAGACTTTCCAGAAGAAATGCGTTGTTTGCAATGTGGTTGTTACGGTTTGGTTTCTGATTTCATAAACCCAAAATTTTGTAGCTATAGCTGTCGGGAGTCTAATGAAGCTAAAAGTAAAAAAGAAAAAGATGATAAATTCAAAAAGAAAAAGAAGAAACTCAAAGATCCATCACCTGAAACTGAGAAAGAAGAAGAAAATGAACCAGTATTTCGTGATTTTCTCCAAGTCAAGGCTTCCTCATGCCCTTGGACTTGCAAGAAAAAGGGCTTCTCCTGGTCAAAATACCTTGAACATTTGAAAGTCAAGGCTGCTCCAGTAAAACTATTTAAAGACCCCTTTCCTTACACTAGAAATGGGTTTAGACCAGGGATGAAACTTGAAGGTGTCGATCCTCAGCATCCTTCCTATTTCTGCGTTTTTACAGTTGCTGAAACTGTTGGATACCGCATAAGGTTACATTTCGATGGATATCCAGACAACTATGATTTTTGGTGCAATGCTGACAGTATGGATATATTTCCAGTGGGTTGGTGTGAAAAATATGGACATGTTCTACAACCACCAGCTGGCTTCACTGTAGAGAACTTCAACTGGATACAGTATTTGAAGCAAACTAAGGCTGGTGCAGCACCAAAGCATCTATTTGCTAATAGAGCTGGTCAGGTGAGTTTTTTTATTCATAACACTGAGAATTTGTTCATAAAAATTGTTTGCTACATTCTCCCAACAGCACATTCAAAAAAGTTATCAGTGCATTACTTATTCCCCCATTTTTTATTTGGGTTTAGGTACTTACTAATATTCATCTTGACTAATATTCTTGAAAAACTAATTAATACGGTTTATTGTATGATTTTGACTATAAACTGTATTAACTAGTTTTAATATGGATTTTCATCAAGTATCGGTCAGTTCTATTCAATCAATATTCTTGACTTTCATTCCAACTTCAAATATTTTATATATAAATACAATTATGAAATATTTTTCTTTTATATCTGTATTCTAGTTGCTTTGTTCACAAGAAAACCACATCATTTAAGTTTCTTACTTCATTACATGGTCAGTGAATAAAAGAGATGTAGTAGTAGGACGCACCTAAAAATTATTTAGGAATAAAGTATTCACTAATAAAAAACAAAGTATCAGATGAGTGATAGGAATACCTAACTGTCTACGCTGCAGAGATATTTTTTTCTGACTGTCAATTTAATATCTGAAAAATACGCTAGTTTCAAAACTTCCGCGTAGACGGTATTTTTAGGTTCACATAATGTATCACTGTGTTTTCCCAGTGACATTTTATTGTTCAAAGTAATTTCTAGAAATTCAATATACACAGACATTTACAATAAATTTTTCTGTTCCCTCTTAGTTATATGTCAAAACTTTGATGAGATATGCCAAGACTGACATATTTTTCAGTTGAAAAAAATTATATAGAACAGTTTCATCCCTGAATGTAATTTCTAAATTTGATTCATAATTTTAAGAGTATACTATTAATCACAACGATCACATAAATAGGATTCAGTTTTTTTTTTCATGTACCTTTTTTATATGTACCATTATTCCACATAATTGTAATTCAGTGAATAGTAATGAATGATTTATCATTTTTCTAAATTGCGAGCTTATATACTAGAACTTAGCTTTTCCTGTAATTTGGTGTGTATGCCCCTTGGAAATGAATTATTATCTATCTGTCAATCTAAACTCAAAATTCTGATATATATTTTTCAGTACAAAAGTCATAAATTCTTTTATTTTCATCATCAGGTCACTACTTAAACAATACTGATGAAACTCAAATACTCAGGTATTGACTATCACTGGTAAGAATTTTTTTTTGCTTGAAATGCTCTCACCAATTTACGTTTTTCTTTATTTTTATAGCCATAATATAAAGTTCTCACCATATATCTGCTACATTGCTGAGAGGTTATAGAGAGTGCTTAACATTTATTTACTAGTACGTGTATTCTATCCCAAAGCACTTTTAATAACAACGAATATTTGGAATACAAATTGAGTAGAAAAAAAGGCGTTTTCTGTATAATGCAGTGTTCATATAAAAGTATTTGTTTCGAAAGAATTTTTCTTTCATGTAATTCAATGTTTATAGGACAGTAGTTATTTCAGGAAGGCTTTTTCTTCCAGTTTGTGTTTGAAAGTTACTTCCTTGCATGATCTACATATCTATGTATACAGTTACTTCTTATAAAATTGATTACTTCCTTCCTTTCTTTGGAAGATTCCAACTTTTTGCTATATCAAGATGGAGTGGTAGAAAGTCAAAAACTTTCTTCCCAAAGATCTAACAGTTTTGTGAATTCAGAAAAAGTTTACCCCAACAGTATCCAAAGTTATTGCTTGAAAAGCTACAAGATGAGATTGTAGTGTGCTAAAAACTACTGTTGAAGTTACAGTTTTTTCAGTGTTGAGAATATCTTCCTATGTTAATATATCATTTATATCCTGGAAAGAGGATTATGATCATCTGACTTATGAATTAATGATTGTTTCAAAATTTTGAATATCTAATTGGATTATTCAGGTTTATCTCAATAAAAAAATGTTTCATGTTAAACCCCTAAATTTCATCTGAATACGTTCCTACACATTTTAATAGAACAGAAAAAAAAAGGTATTCTGTCATATGTTTATTATTCATTTACTCAACATGTCATATCCATTCACAATTTATTTGGTCAATATTGAATATCATTATTTCATGATAGAGATTATGCCGAATGAAGAAATCTTCCGATCCTCTATTAAAATAGTGTATATTCTAAAAATTTATATTTTCTGCTGCTACATACAAATACAATCTTTTTCCCTATACAGTATTACTGGAATTTTATCATTTCTCTTGTTATTTTCAGTCAATTTGCCCTAATGGATTTAGGGTTGGTATGAAACTAGAAGCTGTTGACAGGAAAAATACTTCTCTAGTTTGTGTGGCGACTATTCGAGATATGATGGATAATAGGATTTTAGTTCATTTTGACAGTTGGGATGACATATATGATTACTGGGCTGATCCAACATCACCCTACATTCACCCAGTGGGGTGGTGTGACCAATATGGACATAACCTCACTCCTCCAAATGGTAAGCAACTTATATGTTTTTTTATATTCAGTATTTGTAACAGTTTTACAAATTCTTCAACTGCTTAGTGAATCGTGAATTACCTTTTTCACTTTTGAAACCGTGAACCTTACTGTTAGGTTCAGTTTGGTTTTGTAATTGAAGGATTTTGAAATTTATCAGAAATTTTTTTCCCAAATACTAGCAATCAAAAGTGAATTACAGACGTTTTAATTGAAGAGTGATTATCTGATAATTTGTTGTTAAAGGAGCTTAAAAAATACATTAATAACCCAATTCTTTTTTAGATAAGAAATTAAAGAAAATACAGAAAAATGCTGATGAAAATCTCGATAAAGGTAAATCTGTATTTTAAAATGTTCCTTATATTATTTTACCTAATTTCTCATTCTTTAAATACACCGCATATATTTTATTCATACCTTCTCCAAACAAACTTCTGAAATGATTTATTGACAGTAACATTTTCAATTAACCAAGGATGAATTTCCCAATGTAAGAAAATTTCCTGCATCATAATTGTTCTTTATTATATTTTAGCAATTTTTTTTAATTTCTTGAAAAGGCATGACATTTAAAGCATTATAATTTTTATCCCAAATAACATTCCAGTTTTTAAAATACAAGAAATAGTTGAACTATTTTTTCATATTTCAAATTTATGCATAAGTAAAGGAGTATTTTATACTTGTGTATCTGGGAGCATGTTGTAAGGTTTCTAAATGTGAAAAGAATTGGTGAACTGTAAGAATGTAAATTGGCGTTTTTTGTAAAAGTTTGATCATTTTCTTTCACGTAAATTACTAGTTGTAAAATATAAAAGAATGATTGATGCCATTGGTGACATTTTATACATGGTTCGTAAGATTTGTTTCTGAACTAAAAAAAAAAATGAAGAGTTGAAGGCACCAAGCCATAAAATAAGACATTTAGTACATGGGATGTATGTTTCAGATTACGTTACAGAGAAAACTCATTTTTGTGGGTACTTTGTATGATTCTCAAGTAAATTAGGATCCAGCATGAATTCCAGAAATTTCATTCTGTCAATTACTTCAATAGAATTGTTGTCGATGTGTAAATGACAAATCCAAATAGAAGGGTTATTTTTTTATACAAACTGCATATATGGTGTTTTCATTGCATTTAATGTTGGACCATTTTCATGGCACTACTCACATAATTGCTTCACTACTATTTGCTTTGCTTTACTACAATTCTCATTGTAGCAGGAGTGCCAAAAGTTTTGTTAATATAACTGATCAAAATTATAAAAACAGGAGTACTAAATCCCGAGGTAATCCTTTAGTGGTTATCATTGGATTTGATCATTTATTATTTGGAACAATAGATTGAGAGAGTGACTTGACGGATACAATTCTACCCAATCATATGGTTTACCTCATATTCTCATTCCCTCCATCTTTATTAGTTATAGTTTGTGATCTTCCAATTCAAATATTGATAATACATTTGCACCCAGTAATAGAAAATATCAAGAATATATAAATATAATGGTTTAAGACTTAATATACAGAAAATAGAAAAAAAAAACATTTATAAATACATTAATTGCAGTTTCGTTTGTAAATATCTAATATGGAATTCAAGTTATGCTCTGAGTGATGTTTATGTTGTCAACTGCATTTTGGTAAAGTGGTGAGCAAATAAGTGTTGCATATTCCAGCTTGCTTCTAGTGAATGTACAATATAGCAGTTTCTGTATTGAGAATAAGTCGAGCATTTCGACTGTTTCCACATTACCTTTGATAATGTCTACCTCAGTAGTAAATGAAATGTCAGGCATAAAAACCTGCAGACCATGGTTAAAATACTCGGAAAATAGATTTGACACAATATCAATTGGATTTATCTAAATTGAATAGCATGAAAATATTGTTAGCCAGGAAAGCATTTGAGTTTCAGTGTAATTTGGAATGTTATCTACTTAAAACTGGTATGCTGATAAGAAAATGTCGAAGTTTTAATTAAGTATGCCCATATTTCTATTATTTTCGATTCTTCGATTGACGACTTGTTTATTTTGTGGAAATTCATGTTCACTGAGGACACACTACAAAAACACACTTTTGTCTATTTTCCACTATATTTCTTT
>WOGO01004894.1:0-12886 GCA_015342085.1 Leptinotarsa defecta | reverse complement strand
ATCTGAAGCAGGTTCTGATGTTGTACTTGGAACCAATTCTTCTTATCCTCTCCGATAATCCTCTGATGTAGGGAAGTGCAAGCACTGGTTGTGACGGCTTCTCTTCATTGCGAGGCTCCTGCTGTCTTCTAGCCAAAGTCTTTTCTACCATCGCTTTGGAGTAGCCATTCCGTTAAAGATCATTTTTGATGATGTCTAGTTCCTTCTCGAGACCTTCCTTTCTTTTATATAATAGACAATGGAAGTCCGAACTAGTGAAATCCAGTATCTACAATTCTGACGATTGACCCCACCATTCAATGTAAAAGTGGCTTCATCAGAAAAAATTATATTTTTTACGAGAAAACAGTCTCGGTGACAGCCATCATGGCTTTAAAAAATCTATTCTTCTATCTGGATCATCCTCGTTCAATTCCTGTAGAAGTTCGATTTTGAAGGGATGCCATTTTTCCAATTTTAATACTTTGTGTACACCTAGTATACAGAATGTACAGTTGTTTTACTGACATCGAAATCACGACTAACCTTATGAACAAAAATTTGCACATTTTCTTCAAACATTAGTTTTGTATTATCATTCACAGAAAGACGACCTAATTTGCGTGCATTTTCAACTGTACCAGTTTCCCGAAAATTTTTTTCAATCTTACTTATTGCTGACTGAGTTATGCGTCTTTCTGGATATTTTTCATTAAATAAGTTACACACTTCCATCTGAGTTCGCGATCTGTCTTCATAGCCATTTCAATTCTTTGCTTTACACTTGAATTCATTACTACTTCAAATTAATTCGAAGCAATACTACAAAAAATTCATGAATTAATACAACTACCGTCCTATTCAACAGTTACTGAACGTCAATCGAAATAATGACATTCCACAATAACAAAAAAATGTATCCGCCTAGATTTTTGAAATTAATGAGAAATACTTGTTAGCACGGTTACTGCCAACCACAGCAAGAACTACAGTACGAACATTTAAAATAAAGTCATGTATTTATTACTGGATTTCTTTTCCATTGTTGAATTAATCATTAAAAAAAATAATTAATTTCTACTTTTATTAAATATCAATAAAATTTACTTTCTAAGCGCACATCTTTCCAATTCCGTTCGTTAGACCCCAAGTATCATATCTTTTCGAAATCAGCTCGTTACGGATTACCTAAAACTGAAGCCAAATACAGGATGTTGCGTTTAAAAAATTACCGATGACGTCATCACGTTAATATGTATCACCCTGTATAATGAAATTTTGTTGTTAAATTTAGAATACCTATTAAAATTAAAAATAGTCGTGTTTCAGATTTTTGTGAAACGACCTTTGGTTTTGAAAATATCGAATTTATTCCATACTTTGCGGACACACTGTATACTCGTGTCTATTCTCATAAAAATCCTAAAGAAAAGTATCAATAAGTCCGGCCGTACACGGACCACATATTTGCAGTTGAGGCAAACACAACATTGTGGTCACGTTGACTGCACTTCGCGGTTGAACCAACCACATTTTTGTGGTCGACTTGCGGTCATATAAACCGCACTTGCAGTTGAGGCAACTGACAACTAAATTTTGTGGTGTCAGAGTTTAGTGCCAGTTTCAATATGGATTTCGAAGAAGAAGCAGTACTATTTCTTATTTCGAGGAGAAGAAAAAGACCTAGGAAGAAGGTAAGATCGTTTTGGGTACATCCACTTCTGGTTGCGCGACAACAGGAAGAAAATTTTTATATTTCATTTGAAGGTGATTTACAATGTTTCGTGGTGCATTTCATCAGTTCATACTTCCATTGTCTAATATGATATAAATTGATTTGAAATCCCTGAAAGAATCTATGAAGAAATTAAAAAGATAAGCTGAAAAAACAATTTTATTAAGCAAAAAACTGAAATTACAATGAAATAACATTCAAGCAACAACCGGTAAACTCCGGCAAGACGAAAAACATTTTTTTAATTACTTCAGAATGTGCATTAGTTCCTTAATGAATTAATTAGACTTTTGAAATCAAAAATTGAACGCTGTGAGACCAATATGAGAAAAAGTATTCGACGGTGTACGCGGTTGGGTATGACTGCAAGTTTGTGGTTAGTGTACGGTGGATGCCGCGATGCCATCTCGGCGAAGATCAGCAGCAAGTTGACTGCAGACGCCCGTTTTAACTTTAGTGAATGCCCATGTAGGTGTAGTACAGTATTTCTCATGGGCGGCTTGAGTTCGCTGGCACGTGACTGCAATTGTATGGTCGATCTGACCGCAAAATGTGGCTCGTGTACGGGCTCGCTTACTATAAAAACTGTGTGGGATTACTCAAATAACTTAGTTTGAATTCTAAACGTTTACTCTGAGTCTCGATATGAAGTACATTGAGCACTTTATTTTCGTTCTTTCTTCATTGCTGTCTTTCCACCTGTAGATGAAAAAGATATTTTCGTAACTATAAGTATAATATGACTTGCATTTCTTCAGACTTGCTCAGGACAGAAGTTGCTAAAATAGTTTCGAGGTAATGAGAGGGAAAACTGAAACCTCTGACGTAGAATAAATTCAAAACACACTATTTCCAATCACCAGAAATGTGATACTCTTTTCATTCGTCGTAGATCAGTTAGATCCCCACCAACGCCAACAGTAATTTCAGGGGCAGGATGAATGTTGAAGATAATAAAGTAACTGGATGGCTTGCTGGATTCAGTTAAATATGTAGAAAATTATAATGGGGGAATGAGTAGTAAATCAGGTAGTTGGATGTTTTTCCAATTGGCGGTTTACTGCATCATAATGAATGGTTTAACATTTCAGTGCAAATCACAACCGTGTCCCTGTTCCAGAATGGGAAGTGCATAATAATGAATGACAACCGCGGGACATACATTTCAATTTCTCAACCGACGTGTCGCATCTAAATCCTAGCTGCGATAATGACATTCTCCGACTGACCCTCGTGGGGCGCTGTCAAATTAATGTTGTGTTGAATCGAGTTTGGTTTATTTCCGGCACTATAAACTCCAATTCGCAGAGTCACAAACTTGAGTAGTATTAATTTCAGTGTGAATGCATGCATAGATATTAGGTGTTCCACATCGAGCGTCGAGCGGTTGATATTAGGCTGTTTATAGGCATTTGATTCCCAGTAAGTTCACGACCACGAATTCGCTAAGTACTGGGTAGCAGAAATTTACGAAACGTTGGAAGAATTCAGAATCTGGGACATTTGTTATTATATACGTTGTAATTATACAGTGCATTTCTTTAATGTCCCCCACTCCCTTTTATTTTTTGAACAGGTCAACTAAAAAAATTGAAATTTGAGATAATGAAATTAATGCATAAATACTTTATTTTGAAGTGAAATTGACAGATGTAACTTTCAAGATGGCGACTGGGCGCTATCTGGGAAAAAAGTTAAATAGAAATGGGGGTCTTATGATACATTTTTTGAAGCCCCTGACAAATACTTCACAACCCTAGAATATAATATCAATACCTTCAACTACTACAAAATGGCGGAACTTTAAATAATTGGCTGAATACATTAACATTTAGCTACATAATATGGGGTATTAAGCTTGAGGTCAGTTCAGAATATGCTCGAAATGGTTGCCTTGAACTTCTTGACATATAAACAGCTTCTTCGATATTTTACGCCGAACATTATCGAACACAGTAACGTCAATATCTCTAAAAATATTTGGTATTCCCTACCGTATATCCAATATTAAAGCAGGTTCAATATTATACACCTGTTGCTTCAAATAGCCCCATGAAAAAGGTCCAAAGGTGTCAAATCTGGCGATCGTGCTGGCCATTCTGTAAGACGATTTGGAAAACGTTCATTGAAAATCATTTCGGTCTTGTGAAAGTTGGGCGTCGCATCGTAAATAAAAATCGCTTCCATTTTTCTTCCGATGGACAAGAATTGACAATTTGGGAGATTTTTTATCGTGGTACCTTTCTACTAGTAAAACCGAATACTAAATGAGAATATTCTAACTGATTTTCATTGTCGTACTGACATTTTTTGTCGTTTTTATAAACAAAAAATAACTTAACAAACCCTATCGGGTTGTTGGAATTGCCATATGGCAGATAAAAAGGAATGTTTCTAGAAATATCGATATTAATATGTTAGTCTTCAGGAAATTATTGAATGTTCCGCCATTTTGTAGTAGGTGAAGATATTGACTTCATATTCTAGGGTTGTGAAGTCTTCGTCATGAGCTTCAAAATGGTGTGTCACAAGACCCCCTTTTCATTCAGTTTTTTCCCAGATGGCACCCAATCGCCATTTTGAAAGTTTCATCTGTCAATTTTACTTCAAAATAAAGTATTCATGCATTAATTTCATTACCCCAAATTTCAATTTTTTCGAGTTGACTCTTTCAAAAAATAAAAGGGAGGACCACGTTAATGAAATGCACTGCATACTGTATTCACTGATCGATAGAAAACTTTTTACTCTTTACATTGATGTTGTTTATTTTCTCCTTTTTTCCTGCTTTCCTCTTCATTACCATATGATGTTGTTGAGCCATTTTGGGCCAATTTTTTTTGAAGAATTGAACCAAAGCGCTGCCAAAACAGCATGAAAAATCAAACAGGCATTTGGCAATGATAGTGTTCGACGTTTACTGAATTTCGTACTGGAAATTCAAGTCTCGAAGTTGAGCTACAATGTGGTCAATTTGCAGTAATCCCGGACGAGAATTTGGGGACTCTGGTGAAGACTGACCTGTCACAAATAGTGCATGAGTTGCTGGAGTTTTTTCCCAACACCAAACCGTTATTTCAATACCTCAATACGCGTTTAGATCACCAAGTGATCATCTTCGAGAGGACGATCTTGTTTGATCTTCGTTGAGTTCGGTGAAGTTAGGACTTCCATTGTGTAATATGATATAAAATGATCTGAAATTCCTGAAAGAATCGCTGAAATTGAAATGGAGAGCTTCAAATAATGATTATATCAAGCAAAGGACCCTGAAATGAAATAACAATAAAATACAAGCAACAATTAAAAAGTGAACAATAAGAAAATAAATATAAAAATTGAAAGATTTCAAGTCAAGTTACTTCACTAACGATGTTTCGATTGTTAGTATCCACAATCGTCTTTAGGTGAGTGAGTCATCACCCAGTGCAGTATTTTTTAGACATATTTGATCGAAATTACCACTATTTCACCGTAAAGCATTACAATATTGAAGATTGTTTGCAATGAATATGTGGCACAATACATCATTTTTCATTAGAGTATATAATAAATAGCGTGAGTGAATCGTCACACAAATCCTGGATATAATATATGCAGAATGACAAATGTTGATTTGTCTAATTTTTCCCGAAAGATATTTTTCAGTAGAGGAGTTGATTTTTGGGTTTTCCATTTATCAAAATTTGAAAAATTAAAAAGCCAAGCCAACAGATAATCTAATGAGTTTTCGCAAATTCAATCACAGTTTATTTCAGGGCATTTTTGCAGATATTATGCGAATATGGAAAGGATGGGTGGTAGTTATTTCAATTTTGGTGACTCATACTGCTGTGATATTCACAGTAGCTGCCCCAAAATGCCCGAGGTATTATGTCTTGACTGTCTATACTCTCTTGTACTCTATATCAGATGACATATTGCAGGGGATACATGGGACCAGGAGGACTACACGAAAATCTTGCACATAAAAACTGTATAGGGGGAGCAACAGGTTACATAGATGGGCTGATATTGGGTAATCATAGATACCAGAATCCCACTATATATTCTGTATACGAAGCTAAACCGTTTGATCCTGAGGGAATAGTGGGTACGTATTCCTGGTGCTTTTATCATTTACAAGATGAGAAAAAAATTTCAACGAATTGAAATGAGAAGAAATTGGCTTTCATTATGAGTTTATGATATGTAATATTCCATTTCTCTACTTTTCATTCCATACTGTTTGTGAGACAATCTGAACATAAAAGAACCTTTGTTTTTTCATCAGTTCGGACTTCTATCGTCTAATATAATATAAATTGATTTGAAATCCCTGAAAAAAAATTAAAAGGATTAACCGAAAATAACAATTTTATTTTCCAAAAAAAATGTAATTACAAAGAAATAACAAACAAGCAACAACCAAAAAAATAAAAATTGAAATATTAATAAAAGGTGACAATTGAAAAATTAAAGAATATGATTAACAAAGAATGAAAAATTAAAATAAAAAATTCCAAACAAAGTTACGTCATGACGTTTCGATTGTTAGTATCCACAATCGTCTTTGGGTGATAACTGGACTCATTCCTTCAAAATCTGACTATTTATAGGTCATTTGAGTGCTTTCACCTATCCCCTCTTTCCTCTCTCCACTTCATTGGTTTTAGCGGGAGATGACCTTTTGGCGGGAGTTAGTCGTTTGTTGCTTGATTAGAGGTTTCCATATGTTACGTATCTCTACGCTAGCCTGACTAAATGCGTTGTTGGACAACATATACGCGGCTTCTTTGAATGTTTTTCTGAACCAGTGTCCCTCTTTATGGATTATTTCAGCTTGAGCCGACTTGATGTTATGTTGATGAGTCCAAACATGCTCTGCTATTCTGGATTTGCTAGTTTCTCCTCGCTATGTGTGTTTCTTGTGCTCAGCAATGCGAACTTTCAATGGCCTCTTTGTTTCACCGATGTATGATTATCCGCATTCGCAGGATATCCGGTAAATGCAGTCCTTGAAATCGCAGTCCTCGTTTGGTGGCCTGGTTTTCGTGAGGCTGCTACTGATAGTGTTCCCAGATCTGAAGCAGGTCCTGATGTTATACTTGGACCAAATCCTTCTTATCCTCTTCGATAATCCTCTGATGTAGGGAAGTACTGGTTGTGGCGGTGTCGTCTACGTATCTCAACCAGACTCGGGGCTTCTTTGAAACTCTGGCCATTGAAGAAGCCCACGAGAAGCTCCGAATCTGGTGAACATACGTAGATGACACCTTCATAATATGGAACCATGAGAATGCAGAACTAGATACTTCCCTGAAGCACATCAACAACATAAGTCCTTCCACACAGGACAGTATCTGAACCAGAAATCCAACCACCATCCATCGACTAAGAGAGAAATCGTCAAGGCTCTACTTGAGCGTGCTTTCGAGCCACAACCAGTACTTGTACTTCCCTACATCAGAGGATTATCGGAAAGGATAAGAAGGATTAGAATCGCGCACTGCGATTCCAAGAATTGCATTCAACGGATAACCTGCGAGTGCGGAGAATCATACATCAGTGAAACTAAGAGGTCATTGAAAGTTCGCATTGCTGAATACAAGAAACAGACAACGAGAATAAACCAGCAAATCCGGAATAGCAGAGCGTGTTTTTAGTCATCAACATAATATCAGAAGCCGCGTATATGTTGTCCAACAACTCATTTAGTTAAGCTAGTGTAGAGATACGTGATATATGGAAACCTCTAATCAAGCGAAAAACGACCAACTCCCGCCAAACGGTCATCTCCCGCTGAAACCAATGAAACGGAGAGAGGAAAGAGGGGATAGGTGAAAGCACTCAAATGACCTATAAATAGTCAGATCTCGGAGGAATAGGTCCATATTGGTCCTTCCTGAGACCAACATCAGTCTAAAGGGTAGGGGAGCTGGTCTCCAAGCCTGAATGAATCCAAGATGATCGTGCGTGAATAGGTCCAGTTATCACCCGAAGATGATTGTGGATACTAACAATCGAAAAGTCATGAAGTAACTTGGTTTGGAATCTTTCAATTTTTCATTTTGCGTTAATGATATTTTTTTAATTTTTTAAGTATCAGCTTTTATTGAAATTCCGATTTTTTTTTTGGGTCATTGGTCATGTTATTTCTCAGTAATTTCAGTTTCTTGTTCAATAAAATTGTTATTTTCGGTCAATCTTTTTAATTTTTCTTAGGGATTTCAAATCGATTCATATTATATTAGACAATGGAAGTCCGAATTGATGAAATGAAAGAAACTTTTTTATCAATTTCAATTTGTAGATTGTAATATAAAAATCATTAAAATTTCTATTCTCACAGATCTGGCATTTTCCTGATCAGTCATAAATCATAATTAGAATGCTGACACTGCCATTATTCAAACTCACCTCAAAGTTACGTATACAAATTGATGTAAACAAGTAATTCTCTCCTTCTGTTCTGTCATATACTTGATTTTCATAGTGACAGAAGTGGAGAGAGAGGTGAGTTACAGACAGAATCGATGGGCGTCTTGTGTATGAAGGGACGGAAGTAACAGGTGGTAGCATTGCCTGAACTTTGAACCGATAGCGATTCTATGAGTGAAGAAAGCATATTTGAGAAAATCTATTGAGAACACTTACACATCATCAGAACAAAAATTACGGTCTCTCGACGCGCGTTTCGTTAAACAAGTTAGCGTCCTCAGGACATCATTATAACTCATACGCACTATCACATTTGAGAGATATTTTTTGGGCCTGGCTTCACCTGAGAACACACAGTTTCGAGAATCATTCATCAGAATTAATTCCAACGTTTGAGTTGTGCCAGGTAGAAGCATACAAGCATAAATAGCATAAGAACATAAAAAGCAATACGAGCATTGAATCATGAAAAAAAGACAAGTATAAAAACAGCTGAAAACATAAAAACAAGAATAAATAGTAAAATCGACACATGGTTCCTAGGTTGCTACTGCTGGAGACTGCCGGAGTCCCTGATCTTGGAAATCAGAAGTGTCTGGTTGGAACAGTGTGAAACAAAACTCTTGAATTTTCTTGATCTTGATGGTTTCTGGATATAGAATTTCGATCAGAAGTTGTAAGGTTGAATCGTAGGGTAAGACCCTGCATTTTGTTTCTTTTCTTATCAAACCAACCATTGGAAAAGGTAGAAAATTCCAGAATTCTGACACTCTGATTTCTTTTCATAGTTGCAGTTCAAATTCAATAAAAATTATTCATTAGTTTCATTCATTCACTTATTTCAAAGATTCAGATGTAAACCCCTATCAAAATTCTCGAGTAAACTATATTCGTTGTCTCATTGTTATGTTTGAAGTGTCACCTATCCCGGTGTAACTCAGCAGGTCTACAGTGGCAGGTGTTGAGAAGTGGAACAGATTTTTATAAACTTCTGTTGATAGTGTCCGAATAAAAGCTTTTGATTTGGTGAATCTTTTCTATGCAAAATTTTAAGCCGTCACGGTACGCCTGGCAGATATGAAACATCAATAATGATATTTTGTGATCCCTCCCTGTGATGATTGTTGAGCACTGAAATATTTATAAAAAAAATATGTGACTTTAATATACTACTGAACTATATATTAATGGAGATCCTAAATTATGAATATCGATAATGGGTGTTTCGCCATCATTAAAAAATTAATTAATTGATAACAAATAAGAAAAACATACGTGCGCTACTCGCTATCAGCTGATTTTGTAATACAATTTTGTCAGTTCTTTTGAAATTTATTCTGTGAGCAAGTATTTTAGTGCATTATTTTCCATGAAAATGAAATGGAAATTATTATTCAATAGAAACATATTATATGCTATGAAAATTATGTAAGAGAGTAGATTTTATGTTTACTGATCCTTGAGACAGATCAAATATATGTGGGATTAATGCACTGTTATTATAAAATATAAAAATATAATCAACTTACTCATGACTTGATAGTATGTCGTAGTGTGATTTTTTTTCTTTGAATTATCACTGTCAGACATATTAAATTCTTGAATATTTTTAAAAATCATTTACTCAGTGAAACACAGGTTATGCATGTAGCGACCCGTCACCACGGCATCCGTCGCCACGCCAGCCATCGATTTTACGTGCAGCTGTAGATGTTTCACTTCAAAAATTCAATAACCGACCAGCACCCTTGCTTCCGCAAATCAAAAGCTAGTCATTCCAAGTGGGCACAGGTACCGCTTTCTTACTCTAGATCAGGGGTCTCCAAACTTTGAAGCCTTCGGGCCATAATGATTTTTTCAGTTTGTTCCAAAGGCCAATTTCTGCCTTTAACTATATTTCTAGACTAGGATAGTCGCAAAGTGCGTGACCTAAGCAAACTTAGGTGTTTTTGCATTTCAATTATTATTGTATATTGTGACACTTAACGGCATCTAGTGGCGAGTAGTGGTACTATGTACTATCTTTTTCAGCTACCCGCTAGGTGGCATTCAATATTTGGAATCACCGCGTTGGTTCGAGAAAGTTCTGTTTCTAGCTAGTGTATTTCGATCACCTCGAGATGGCAGTAATAATTGCATATAAAAAGGCTAGCGGTGCAACTGCGAGTTAGTCTGCGTAGGAAAGGCGAAGGAAGCGAAACTGTTTATTGTGAAATAAAGTAACACTCGTCAATGAAAGTATTTTGAACAGGATAAGGCCTGTTCTAGCATCACTCTGTAGTAACCATTCCCTTGCAGGTCATTTTTGATGATGCCCAGTTCCTTTTCGAGACCTTCCTTTGTATTACAGATCCCAAAAGCACGGTCTAGTAGAGTCTTGATGATTCCTCTCTTAGTCTTTTGATGGTGGTTGGATTTCTGGTTCAGATACTGCCCTGTGCGAGTGGGTTTTCGATATACAGATGTTTAGCCCAGGTGTTATTATATGTTAAAAAAAACTATTGGAATATGGACGTATAGGTCAGGGTAGGAAAATACACAACTTAGACCGTGACACAATGTCAGTAAACATAGGAAATCAACGCCACTTTCTAAATGAGAAAACCACCCCATTTACCACGATCGGTGTCTGATAAACTCAACCAAGCCATCTGTTCTAATTCAGTTTCTATGTAACAGAAACAGCCGCTAGTCAAAGAAACATCACTAATGACGTGTTACTGATATTACTTGAGCTTAAAATAGCCGCACCTTTATTTTTAGGGTCGTTCACATACTCAAAGCACAGCACATTGTACCGTGTCAAAGCTCACGTCTAAACTCAATCTAGTTGGCCACTTTAATTGCGTAATGAGACAGGATGCCGAGGCAGTAAAATGCATCAATCGATCAATATAATTTGATACCGGCTATATTGGCTTGCCAGAGTGTTTTGAGGGCAAGGATGCTTCTATTATGTATTGTTAAGGATATGAATAGAGCTTCGTATCACGATTTTGAGTAGATGATGTTTCACACATCAAATGATGATTTTTGTAAGACGTCTGAAAATAAATTGAAATAATACGTTTGTAATGAGATGATCATATAAAAGATTCATAAATTGTATATGAATGGTCCTCATTTTATTGACGTTCAATTTGAGATGTTACGTATAAGCGTTTTTCGTGATTCAAATATGATGTGAAACGTATTACATCGCAAAGATCATCTTTGACTTGATCTGAACACGTTTATTTTCAAATAATGAAAACTTTTATTTCTGGAAAACCGTATCCAGAGAATTTTTACCAAGATTGTTTGTACACGGTTAACATTGTATATGCAATACATACGACAAATGATGGTTTTTGTAAGACGACTGGAAATACATTGAAATAATACGTTTGTAATGAGATGATCATAGAAAAGATTCATAAGTTGTGCGTGCGTGCTTCTCACTTTATTGACGTTCAATTTGGGATATTATATATGAAAGTTTTTCATGATTCAAATATGTTGTTAAACGTATTACGTGATGAATTCGTTCATCAACGGAAAAACATATTCCAAAGAGACTTTAAACAGACAGATTATAAGATCATCTTCTGTGAGAGAATCCAAACACGTACTATTTTAACGAATGGATTCAGAAAAACTTTTATTTCTGTGGAACCGTAGCTACAGGTTATTCAGCATTGCACTGCTGATGATACCTATGGTGGCCCGAAACAGTGTTGTGTTGTTATTGTTCTCACAGTCATTTAAGAAATTTTCAGTCCATCGTTGACTTTATCTATTCCTGAAACCGGCGTTTTTTTGTCGCAATGCAATGAAAATAAAGTAACAAGGAAATATAGATATATCGTAGTTTATCAAATCATAAATTCAATCCAGTGCTCACCCTCATAACCCATTATGAAATACTACCACGTTACCAGCAATTTCATAGTATTTTTATGGATTTATTCGATCGATTATTAATTTAATATGCCATGAATTTTATATTTGTTTTTCTACTTTATGGCTACGCTATGCATTGTCACCGAATAAAAAGTTCAGCATTTTTACGAAGCACTTCAAGTGTGATTCAAATCACGGAATGGTCTTTGGTTGGCGTAGATAATTTTCATTCAGGAATGACAGACGAGTAAAAGACAGCAAGCTCAAGATAAATTTTTAGGGAATCATACGTCCTGAAAATGTACGATAGAATGTTCAAAAAATGAGGTGAATGTTAAAATTTCACGTATCTTCGATTAGCGATCCATTAGCGAACAGGGATCAGAGAATTCACATCAAATTTTGTGTAAAAATGGAATTGGGTGCTCAAAAATACTTGGAATATTTACAGTGGCATACGATGATTGTACTCTGAGTCAGAAAAATTCTTAAAAGTGGTACAAACTGTTCACAGAAGGTCGAGAAGATGTGAGTGACTACTTATTCATAAGATTTCCACATGGAAATCTTATGAAACTGAGAACAGTGGGGAAGTAATTTGCCAATAGTTTTCGATCGGCTTTCATAAATTAAGGTACTTGTGATATACTGTTTGGAACCTTTGGTGTAGTAATTAATATTACCGGAGTTTTTTCCCAACACCAAATGGTTATTTTTACATCTTGACACGTGTTTCGATCACCAAGTGATCATCTTCAAGAGGAAGATAAAACAGTTTTATCTTCCTTTTGAAGATGATCACTTGGTGATCGAAACACGTGTCGAGGTGTAAAAATAACGATTTGGTGTTGGGAAAAAACTCCGGTAATA
>WOGO01004893.1:0-12886 GCA_015342085.1 Leptinotarsa defecta | reverse complement strand
TGTATGTGAATATATGTATATATGTGATTTAAATCTGTGCTCAATCTCTTCCTTTTTTTTATCTTTACTAGCTTGTAGTACAACTGACTTACCTTATATATCCAAGTGTATCAAAAATGGTGAATACACATTATTACTATTATTATTATTATTATAAATGTACCTTCATGTCTCTGCCATTCTAAAAATCAAACCAAAAACTCGTCCCTCTCCAGATAAGACCCACTCACGGAGTCAGTCAAGCATCCTAATCAGACGTGGGTGGAGATACTTTCGGGATGAAAACGTCGATGTAACGTTAAGTAACGGAGTTACGGCTCAGCGAACACTCAATCGTTCGTGTAGTGGTGGTTGCCTAATGTAATCTTCAGTGCACCGCTAATCACCTTCTGACGACTCATTATACGAAACCAGAAAACGTTTTCGATGTTCCAAGGCAGACAAGATCAGATTCAGTCATTAGATAGCTTCCGGGTTGCCTAACCTTAGCTTTACAAGCTTTTAGAGACGGAATAGCTGATGTATTCCAAGATGGTAGGACAAATTGTCACAGACAGGGTTGAAAGATATTGATCCAGTGCTGAAACTTTGTGTATATTGGAAGAACGGAATTCGAGCCTTAACAAATGAAATATTGTACATATTATTCAATGCTTCTTTATGAACTATGTATATATGTTTGCATAATGAACCAAAAACGAATTTGTCAGAAATATATGATAATCAAACACAATTTTTCAATGCAATAACAGTTACTGTAAGAGTTTTCATATTTCTGAGCAACAAAGTAGACATTGAATAATAAAAAACAGTGGGACAAGTCAGAGATAAGAACATAACAGAAGAAACAGAAAAATATTTTACAAATAAATCATTTCTCAACACGAGCATCATATATTTTCTCATATAATTTATGAAAGGATTAAATACATGAATTGCCTAAACTTTAAAAGAGTTTTTGAATGAAATTCACTTGCGTGAATAATTTTCATTACCAAAGTGGACTCGGAGATTTTTTACAAAACTTGTTACCAATTCTCGATAGGTTTCTGGGTAGTTTTAATTGCATTCAACTAATCTCTGTATATTTTTAGGATATTTGACGCCATTTTATATTTAAAAATGAAAACAAAGCTTTTTTTCAGTATATCTCAATCAAAAACTTCATCCATGAACATATTGACAGTTTCAAAATTCTTTTTCAGATAATGGACTGATTAAGTGTGAAAAAGCTTGGTGTGAAAATAACAATCTCCACAACCCGCTGGGTGAGTATAACTATATTTCAGTTGTTAAAAATTTATTTTTCACATCAGTTGAAATTGAGAGTGGATAAAATGCAAGTCAACAGTGTGCTAATAAAACTGTTGAAACTTTTGGAGATACTAATAGTCAAACCAATAACAATACTTAATAAGAAACGAATTTGAACTAAACTCAGCTGGAATAAACAATGAGTAGTCAGCTGAACTAAAATTTTTAAGAAATTATTACATAATCTACAGGAAATTTCACGTTCTCATTCCCTAATGAAGGGACTGTGAATTAGTAGATTATGTCGTCATTATTATGTTTACATCAATACAGATTTTCCATACATACAATTTCAGTAAAATGACAAAACTGGAAAAAAGACACAAAAGGTCAACTTGCAAAGAAGTTTTTCAGAATGAAGTCATATTCATAACTAGTAAATTCAAAGTGAGATCTTAAATTCAACAAAAAATTTCCGATGCATTACTTCAACCAATAGAAACGCGCTACATTTTTGAATAGACGAATAGATGAATCTATCGAATAAATTGTTGGACTTATCGGTGTACTTAAGAACTCGTCTTTGATTTCAGAAAAGATCTAGTTTCATGTCTAATGAAAAATATATTCAAATTCTGAGTTTCTATTTTATTCCGTATTTATATATAAATGTGTTTATGGTTTGGAAATTGATTTATCATGAATTTTGTTTAGAATTTCATATTTAATCATTATTAATAGTAACATCAGAGAATATATAAAAATTGGAAGTCCTCAGAAACATCTACGATATTAATGATTATTTTTCAAATTTTGGTTTTGATTATACTGCATGGAATCTCTTGAAGCGTGAAAAGAATTATTTATATTCTTCAAACAATATGCAAGATATTCATATAAAAAATGCGGGTTTTCTTTTTACAACGTCTTGTTATTTCTTTATTATAATGACAACGTGATTTTTAGAGACAGGTATAGACACTGCATTCTGTACATTGACTATAGATACAACGTTTGCCAAATTATCATGAGTGTCAGCAAGATAATTACTATTTTTCCGATACTGCCTTTACAATGGAAGATCTCTACTGTTGTCGAAATGGAGTCAAAAACTCCTTTTTTTTCTTGTATATTATTGGTAAATTCGGTTATATCACTTTCCTTCAGTAAAGTAATAAGTAGGCAATAGTAGTCCTTTCTTTCTTCTTTTTGATATCTAAAACCTGTCCCTTCGCCAAAACCGGCACAGCCGCCAAATGCTTGTTCCTTCGGCAATTTCTGAAAATGCCGGAATCCCTGACTCATACAATCCTCAATTTGTTCCAGATGGCGGTCTAATAAAATGTGAAAAAACGTACGAAATGTGCGAGGGCTGCGGCCAGAAAATCCACGACCGGTACCTGATGCGAGTAGCGGATTCTAGTTGGCACGAACACTGTCTCTGTTGTTCGATCTGCGGGGTTCTGCTCACGCACTCATGCTATACGAGGAACACGAAGTTATATTGCAAGGCTGACTACGATAGGTGAGTTGTGTTATGTTTCTGAGAGGCGAAAGATTCAAACGAATTAGAATCACCTCAAAGTTTATTCTAATCATGTGGGCTTTAAAACAACCTTTTTACACATGTACACATGTATATTGATGTAAATTTTTCAACTCATCAACACACTAAGTTACACTCCGTATCCAAAAAACACTCTTTAATGTGAGATTTCCACTCCAAAGTGTAAAAAACCACGACATGTGTTTTGGAATACGATAGCATCCTTGGGCGTTACACTTTGTATCCAAGGACAGATAAAATATATCGCTTCAACCACAAGGATACTTAGAGTGATTTTTTCTATAACTATTGAAAACAATCATGACATTATATGACCTTCTCTTTTTGAGTAAGTAGAAAATGAACCATAACTCAACACTTCCAGTCCAATAACAAATGAGCAAATTCATGACTTTATAGTTATACTTGCATAATTTTGATTTTTTAGGAAGCCTAGAGAATTACTTCAAAACTAGTGAGAAAAATTCCTTTGGTTTTGTTACTCACCACTACACAAAAAATATGCGGAACTTCTGAAGGATTGAAGAAAATAATCGACTTCAATATAAACTTTTTACAAAGATATGCAGATCATGCACATAAGTTTCTTTCAGTTCAAAATGGAAGCAAAAAACTTTTCAAAACAACAATTTCTGGTGAACATTGAATTACACCATAAGGAAAGTCCTTTCGGAAAAATATCAACATTGAATTGCACGAAAATCACTTTTTCCCATTCAGTTTGTACTACAAGCATTTGTTACGGAATTGAAACAGATAGGAACGCACTAAAATTTTATATATGAAAGAGTTTTGATATAATTTGTCACTCATATAAAACACTATTATCGTCAACGGTGTACTTCAAATTTTCGGAATAAGACACTCGTCCTATCACCTCATCAGCACCGAATCTAGGTTGAAAAACTTAGATGGATTCTGAATAATTACGAATATATTCGAAGACTCAAAATTTGCCTGTTTCAATTTATTTTTCTAGCGTTATTTAGGAAAATATTTACAAAAATACATTTTCTCCTTGCCACTTTCAAACCTGTACAAGATGGCCTTTACAGATTTTCAATTCGATAAGTTTTCTCAAATTTTAATATTTTATAAGGCCCGGAAAAAAGATTTGTTTGGTAAAATTTAACCTTTTTAACGAAACCGTTACTTTCCTGAATTTTGAAAAGTACATAAACGATAAAATAGACAAAGGTTTCTCCTACCTTGAGCGAGTATATCGCTTTTTCTCAATTTATCCATATTTGATTCAAATTTTAATTCCTTTCACTTCGACAAACATTGACCTGATTGCATTCGCCAAATATCGACCTGATCGTGCATCCGCCAAATATTTTAACAATGTGTTCGCCAAATATTACATGGTTCCGCATTCGTCAAATATTACATGGCCTCGTATTCGCTAAATGTTGATCAAATTGCGTATTCGCCAAAGTATAGATCCCAATTGTTTTGTTTATTCGCCAAGTGAATTCATGATAAATACGTGTTATATCGTAGCTTTGCTCGAAGACTTTTTAAAAAACAGTTTTTATTTGTTATTTGTAACTTTTTTATTGGTTCATTATTTGTTTCTTTGTTTGTTCTCTTAACATATACTGTTAAGGTTCACCAGGAAAGTAGTTGCTACTACGATAGCAAGTGACCGTACTAGAACCGTGTTGAATCGCGCCAGGACTCCAGGAGATGTAACGTTAGTCAGGGATCGCACTAGTAATGCGGGCGAGTCCCGAAGAATTGAATTTATATGTTTCCAAGTGATGATTTAGCATCTGTGAAACACAGAAAATGACTCTGTGCTTTTAATTAAGACGCACTAGTTTCAGGGTGACCCTTATACATAATGCGCAATAGGGTTATAAAAGACCCATTGTATTGGAATATATAACATGAATAATTTCCAATGTTTACTGACGAACAAAAGTGAATGAGATTATAAAGCATACATCAAAATTACATCCGCATCGAAGAGACCAAAATGTGTGGAATTGATTGAGTTTGGCATGTATCCCCAAAATGTCGGATCAAATAGTCAAAGGTTTTCACCTTACCTACTCTTATTTTGCAGCTTCCGGATAAAGGGGATGTATCAACCCAATCAGCAGCGCATAGTAGACTGGAAGGGGTTTATTGCTTTGTGGGTATAAAGGAGCACACGTAAATCGGTACTTTGATTTCCGGATACTCGATAGCACTACCGTCTCGTACGTTTTTACATTCGTACTGTCACTATCAAAAACTCAACTCAAAAACTCGTCTATCGCGGAGAGCAATTTTTTGGCTAATCCCCTTGACGATATGCGCGAGGAAATAAACATATACGGGGTGATGCCAAATCCGAAATATATTCTGATGTATGCTTATGATAATAATTATAATTAAATATAGTGGGGTTATCTGAGAACTTAACAGTTTTCAAGAATATAAATTGATGGATGTAGCCGTTATTATGTGATAGGAAATCACCATGAAAAATGAGAATTGAAACTTTCTATGTTTTTTACCACTTTAATTTGTAACTAACGTTACTGCAGTGAAAATGTCCTTACAGAACGAAACTGCAGGCGCTTCAAACTGAGCCATAGTTGAGAAAATTATTTTGTAATCTCACAAACTTTCTCTCGTTCATTGGTGTTGATTCAAGATACATTTGGTTGAATTTCCTGTAAGTTCTGGCAATGATTCAGTCACAATATCCATATATAATAAATAATTCTATAAGAACTTCGTTTGAACAATCAATATTTGCATTCTTTTTTAGCCATTTTTTGAAACACCGTCAATAACTATTTATCAATTACTCATAAAAGTCACCAAACTATCATTAGCTTAATATTTCCAGGGCTACTTAAAGTCAAATTGTTCAAAAATAAGTTTTTGTACGACTGTCATTGTAAATATCTCTAAACACTCCAATCAGATCACCTAATTAGAAAGAATCATTTAGAAAAGTTAACACATGCAGTTTGTGCAATTGGTAATTCCCTTGAAAGTTGCTGACGAAGTAGTATTCACTTCAACTGTAGAAAGTTCTTCATGACTAATCAATAATAACATTTAAAATAATTTTTTTGGCGTATGTAGTTGGGACATATGCTTTGTGATCCAAAAAATTGTATGATACATTTGTAACAAGTGATTTTATTTTGCTAGGTAAATGGAAATGATATATCATCTTGAAGCATTGTTCATCATCTTTCAATTTTTCGAGTAATATTCGAGTTTCATTTGAAAAAATTAACTTTTGGCGACTTTTACGCATAGGTAATGGAAATAATAGTAATTTCAGCACGCACTGTATGGCATGGAGTTGATTTATTAATATTAGTTAAATATTTCGAGTTTGTCCAAACTATCATCAAAATATTAACTGACGTACTGACGTACTTAAGCTCAATTAGGGTTATGTTTTGGACCATATTTAGCACAAATTATTTTTGTCTTGGGAACCGATACAGATAGTTATAGCAGTTTATCAACAGAAAACTATTATAATAAAAGAGATATTCCAAATATGTGTTAATATACGGGGATGTGATGAAAATATTTTAGATCGATAGAACAGGTAAAGAAACGTAAGATGTGAAATTTTCAGAAAAATTGTGCGTTGCGTTTTGCAGAAACGTCTAACCTACCACCGACCGTGAGTCACACTATATACATAGATACGCAATCAATTATATTGACTGTAATTATTAGGGTTATCTTACGTTTAGTATCAATATATTTTCAGAAAGTCTATTTCAGGTCTATGGTGGAAGATCTCCTTCGTTGATTTCCCGTTGGCGATGGGTATTTCTCAAGTGACTTTTTGGTTCGAATGGTTTCGGATTGGTAGATTTCTCGATATCTTGTGGAGTTGAAGTTGTTTCTCAGAATTGTTTTAACAACTCTCTGTTTCTACTGCTGTGTATTCCCAATAACTTATAATTCGTCACCTTTTATGAAACATGTTCCTTCTTTCTTCACTTTTGCTAGGTTTAGGTGCTTTCTCAAAATTCTATTCTGTTTACGTTGCTTCATAGTCAGATCATTTGATATTCCTATATTAGTGCCTTTAAATTCATTCGCTTTATGAATGACACACTTTTTCTTAAGAAATGTTGTGAATTCAACTTTTATTGGAGGATGACCAGTTCAACCTAAAGGTTTTCAGAAATATTCACATCGACAAAACTTTTGAGTTATTCCTTGATGTATTCAATTATTATATCCTCTGGTTTGGATTTCAAGTCCAAATATCAACACATTATTTTCTTCGAACTTTCTCTCTAATTGTTCAAATTTATCTATTAGGAATTATTTTTTTTAGTTGACCCAGCCTTCTATTCAAGTCTTTGCTTTTCAATGAAAGCCTCACCTCCGTTGCTTTCACAATCAGTTTTATTTCTTGTCTGGTTTTCTTCATTTCCTACAGCAAAGTATCATTCGTAACAGACAGTATTTTCTATCTTTTGTTCACGGTAAAAAGAAAAGTATGAAATTACATTTAAAAAACGTTAGAAATTAGTTGCCAACATTATATTATATACTTTTACACTCAATTCGGTGTAATACATACTTGATGTAAATGTTGGTACATGATAAATTAGATGAAAATACGTTAAATAAATTTTCAATACTTGTCGTGAAACTTCGCAAATTTTTATGAAATTATCGTATTGGATGTGTCGATTTTAATTCATAAAATTACACAAAAAACAAAAATTTACCAATGAAATTTCAGTCCAATTTTGGGTCCAATTCTGTAAAACTGTATTGTAAATGTTACATTTCAGAAGTAAGTTTAAGATTGATGTATGATTTTAATTACTCCTGCTGAAAATCCACTGAATCATAAAACAATTAATTCCTTCCGTTGAATGTCTGAAAACTGGAGAAATTGATTCCTACTTCTAAATTTTCTAAATGAAATTCAAGATAGGAATGCTTTAAGAAAATGTAAACGTCAGCAAGGCCTTTATTCACTTCGTTCAATAATAATTAAATATTCAACTAATTATTAACAGTATGAGTAAACTTAAAAGTTATAGAAAATTTTATCAAAACAACTATAAAAATAAAAACAACAATAAAAATTATTTGGCGCTCTGGGGCGACTTCATTGATTCCAGTGACGCATTTGCTTTTTCAGCTGCAGGAAAACCCGGAAAAACCTGCAGCACCACATCATCTGAAGATCTTGATCTACCAATGTCCTCTCTCTAATAAAACAAAATATAGGGTGTCTCCAGAGGCTCCAGTAGATTCAATGCATCGCCAGAACACTTCGTGACACGACTATCGTCAAACTTAAACCAGTCCGTTTCGTCTTTGGCAAATGCGTAATAATGACCAAATTCAACGCCAGAACCACGAAGAACAATGACTACATGAATATTATAATAGTGGTCTGCTAGATTGAAATGTTCATCTATTTCGAACCTTACAAAGAGTTTCTTGCTTCCGTCAGAGGTTGAGTCTTGAAGATCATCAGTGTTATTATTAGATTGACTGGTGCCTCAGCTATACTTGTTTCCTTATAACAGACAATTAGTTTGGCGCATGTTTGGCAATACAGTCGATCATCACCTGTTGAAAATTCCATTTTCAGATGATTTAACAATAAGCTATGTCAATCATATGTGAGTAACAAATTTTATACCTACTTTATTTGTAGATATGTAGGTTCGTATATGTGTTTGTATATGGTTATTAAATGTTTCTTTTATAATGTATGTTGTAGTATTCGGTCTCAATACATTGTTATGGTTCAATTTTTTCAATCGTTTAAAAATTTAGTTTTTATATATTCGATATACGATTAGATCAATCAATACATTTTTCCAACTTTGTGACCGTTTCCATATAACTTTTCTGCAGATTGGCGATCCTTCATTCACTTTTAACCCGCCTATGATTATTCCGATATGAAAACCAGTTCAGTAGTTGATTCCTAACTGAAGTTTTGTTTAGACGAATTATTTTGTTGGTCAATTACCTAAAAGGGATTTTAAAACTCTTGACTGAGTATGGTTTCTTTTTGATATGATGTACTTTAGAACATCTTGTGGTAATATTAAAAAACATAGCTGCAAACGCAGGATTTATACCAGGCAGATAATCAGTATCTACATCTCCTATCAACTTTTCAAAGAAAATCACCGTGAAAACGCCCTCCATTATCAAGAGGTTACTAGAATATTTTCGTGCAACTCAACTCGTGATAAATCTTAACTTCTCATTTTCCTTTTCACACTATTCATGTAAATATTGTCGTGACGAAGAATATTCTCTTCAGGGTGTCAAGCTATCCCCATGGAAAAACGTATCTGCAAGCTAGATTCAGATAAATTGGAAACGAATGCTTGTTTCAACAGTTTCTTTTTGTGGATATATCGTAGCGGTGGGCTGAGACCATCGTCAAATTTCCGAGGCGTCAGTATCTCCAGAAATTTGTCTGCACCCCTTGCAACGATATAAGGATCACCAGAAAAGAAGCTAAGTTTAGGCCAAGTGCATTGAGTTTATATTTTTCTATATCTTACAGAACGCAATTACCTGATTGCGATAAATGTTGTGAGCTTTTACATTATTTGATTTGATTGTTTTGAGACTAATCTTTGGAGTAGGAAGAATTAAAAATAGTCGTACAGAGCTATGAAGAAAAATTAAATTAACTATAGTTGAATGATCATTTCAATGATATAAAAAACTTAACAACTTTTTCACTCATCTCAGTAATTTTTATGATGACCGAAAAAGTCATGATAGTTAAAAAATAATATTCCACGAATGATTCATGTGTTTGTTATCAATTTTACATTTTTCTCATTATGTTCATGAAGTTTATTGATCTATTCAAGCCAGCCGATCTGGTTTTTGTTTCTGCATCTGAGTGTATTTAAAAAAATACCTTTGCAAGAATTTCATAATTAAGGAAATGTTACAGAAATATTTCAAATTCAAATTGAAGTGTAGGAAGAATGCCATTTTGAATGCCTCAATAAAATTAAGAAATCCATATTGGCTTATCGATTCTTTTTCGTAAAATATGAAAAATTGTTGTTTTCGTCATTTCCTGAAACACTTAAGAGATTATGAGAATGCAGGCTTTCACAGCTGGCGTCAATGTTTCGGTTGGTTTCCGAGTTTTGACGTGTCAACTTAAACACGTCAAGAAGAATACTTTGACCACGACAGTGAAGATGACTGCCGCAGTTGCAGTTGAAACGTTTGAAGATTATTACCAAAGAAGATCACGATAAAACCCGGAAACCAATCATAACATTGACGCCAGTCGTGGAAACCTACATTACTATAAGAAAACTAATGAAATATCTGTTTTTCACTGTCTGTATGTGAATGGGAGATATACTAAAAATTTTTGTACTCAGCAATCATGTCCACAAAAATCCAAAACATATTTTCATTAATTATGATAGTTACAGCAATTCTGATAAGACAAATTAATCCATAGCCAATATTTCCAAAACAACTGGAAATATCAAATATTTAAAATCATTCATGAAATAGTGAAAACATAAAAAAGTCAATAAATTTATTTCCTTAATAATTGTATCTAATCTGAGAATTATCGTTCCACAGGCGTTCAAGTTAATTAACCATTGTTTTAATTTTCAATCAATTGTAAGGCAAAAAAGGACTTCTGGTTGACGAAAGCCAAATATTTTAATATCCAATATCTGTTGATTCATTTTATTATATTTTTACCTTCTTGAAAGTATTCATATATGAAATCTGTTGCAACTGTTTTGAATAAGAATGAGTTTGCAACTCATATAATTGTATTTCATAACATTACATTATTAAAAAAATTTAATCGATATCAATTTCAAAAAACAAATGCAATATTGCCTTACTTCAGGCATGAGTCGACAGCTACAGTGCCACACTCTCTCTGACGAAAGTCTCGGTTCTGTTGAATTGATCTCCTCTGTTGAATCAAATGATGATGTGGATTTGCCAGTAGTTTGGTTATGACATAGATATTGCAACGAAATGTGTCCTATCTCGACAACTTCACGAATAAAATGTTGTTTGATATCGATGTGTTTCGATTTGGAGCTCATTAACGATTCGTCCAGCTGCTTGATCATCGTAGAATTTTGCTTATGTCTTCTGTTAGACATTTCAAGTGAATAGCCTCCTTGGTGACTTCAGTAATGGCATAGAATTCAAAATTAGAGGTGGCTAACGCTACTTTGCTCTGTTTTTTTGAGAACCAACCAATGGCAGCGTTTGCATAAATGAAGTAAGCTCGAAGTAAGCTCGGCCTTCAACTTTGCATTATTTTATTTTTATTTTATTTTATTTTCCATACAGACTTAACAGCCTAATTACATGGAAATTCTTATTACAAATTAGTTGTATGAGCCTATTTCTATACATATACACTGAAAGATTTGTTTTCAAACTCATTCTCAACGATCACAGTTATATTTCTACTAAATAATTGATATATCTGAAACCTGAGAAGGAATTACTGAAATCTATATTTATTGAAACATTAATTTCATTTGCTTTTCAAAGCATGGTAGAGAGAGGATAGCATAGCAGTTATTTTTGTACTTTCCTTGGGTAGTTTAAAAAGGATTGGACTTCTTGTAGTATACTGAGGAACATTAAAATCTATGAGTTCGAGTATGTTTATATCTGTAATATTATTGTTTATTACCTTGTATAAAACATTATTTGTGTTTTATCCCGTCTAATATGAAGAGAAGATATTTTTAAATGATCTGACTTTTGTGTAAACCGGCCAACAATGTTCTTCTTCGTAGTATAGATATCTCAGTAACCTATTTTGTATTTTTTCGATTCTGTTGGGATCTGTGGTTGGGATTTCGAAATGAGCGAGCCAAATGCTAATATTGGTCTTTGAAGTGTTTTATCGTAAATACGTCCACAAACAAATAGCTAGATCTTACTATAAATCACAATATTTTGTTAGTCCTTTTACAAATTTCATCAAAATGTTTCGAGAATGACAAAGAGTGATCATAAATAATCCCAAGATCTTTCACTTCATTTTTTCTGCGTAATCAGCGTCGCTCAAGCCATAAGGGTTTGCTACATAAAGTCTTTTTTGCCCTGTTACTTTTTCAAGTTTCTTTGCCTTCAAGTCCATTTGTTTTTCAATGGATGTGCACTATGCCATCTTGTTCCTGTCCAAAACATCCTCAATGTATTTACTTTGATTTGCAGTGTGTTTTTCATTTTTCTGTTCAAATTGCATTTCAAGACAGTTATTGATGGGTCCAAGGTGGTGCATGTCAAATTATTTTGTTTTACCTTTTCAAATTCTTTCCCACTTTTTGAAGCATATATCAAATCATCAACATAAACAGCTATCATTTCGATTCCTTAGCTTTGAATCCAATTCTTAACCATTATCTACCAGCCTGTTTCAATTTATAGATTACTTTATTGAGATGAAAGATATGGTTTCCATTGGATATTTTGTCTATCGTGGCAAGCATTACCTCTGTCTCGAGGACGAGATTAATCTGAGATAATATCTTGTAAATATTTTTCAAGATTTTTAGTTAAAAATATATTCTTCAATATCACCAATTAAATGGGCGGTAGAGACGTCGACCTGTTGCATTTTCATGTCACTTTCAACAGCTGTTGCCAGCAATAAACGAACTGAGCTTGGCAACGGGGATATAAGTGATTTTAAAATCCATGTGTAGTCACTGATTGAAGCCCCTTGCTACGAGAGTGCCTTTTTCCACTCAAGAATTCCATCTGCCTTGTATATTCCTCTGAGAACTATATTACAATTAATGAAATATTTCCCTTGGTTTTTCTTTTCGATTTTTCATGTGCCATTTTTCAAGTGTGAATTATTTCATTTTTTATGGCTTCATTCCAGCCCATTGAATTCATGTTGGCACTAAAACCTTTTTCATAAATAACCCTTCAAATGTCACCAGATTCTTCATATACGTCCAACAATTTTGGTTTCTGAATAATGCGCCGTGGGCGCTGAGTATCATCAAGTTAAGTTGGTTTCACAAACTACACTTAAACGATTTGATCTCCACTAACTACTAT
>WOGO01004892.1:0-12886 GCA_015342085.1 Leptinotarsa defecta | reverse complement strand
TATCTGTCATTTCAAAGTTTTGGGGTGTGGACCATCGGGGGTAGTCCGTTCCTGACTTTGTAGCAAAACAACTGACTCCTGCATGAAAGCTCATCGACGGAATTCATTTGTTTAGTCAATTACCAAAATTTGGATGATTTTGAATATTCACTTGAAAAGTTATCAAAGAAAAACATTTTTCATTTTGTAACTTCGAGGGCCCGTAACTTGGTTACGAAGACTTTTAGGAAAAAAAGTTATATGAAGTACTGGTGATATTTGACCCCATCTATACATTCCCGAGAGGAAAAGAGGAAGTCCAGGGACATCCTGTATAAATAAATTCATATATCCAATGGACATGATCACCCTCTTTGCTGATGACACTACCTTATTATGATGCGACTACAGTGAGTTATCTCACAAAATTGATGAAACCAGCATACTTTCCTGAGGTGCTCATTAGAAAACAGCTCATTTTGCTCTTATAGATCCCTATATCAGATATGGAATTGCCTTCTATAGAGTTTTCTCTACAGATTCAGTTCAAATGGTTTTCGTGCCACAGCAGCTGCCATGGCTGTGCAGAGCAGCTGTGGGATATCTTGCTCAAATGTCTGTAGAATATAATTCAATGTCCAGCGTGGTATTAGCCGGGAAAGAAGTTGTTTCGAGAATGGCCAGTTTGTGTCTGAAAGTTCCCATATTTTTTTGTATGAAGATGGAAAGTAGAAAGCCAAAACCCACAAAAATTGATCTCTCCTGAAAGATGTCCCTTTCAATTAAAATAATATTCCTATGGATGGATTGAATGAAATAAGCGTATAAATATATGTTTTCGAAGACATGAGAATATTTATCTCACTCGTCGTAATTTTATGAATGAGTTGGATGCTTCATTTCGTAATGTTATCCATTGCTGCTGAAGAGGTAATTCCGAAACATTCACCATTGAGGATGACCGTATTTCATATAAGTGAAATTTCACCTATTTCAAGTACATTGCTTTTTTTTCGACAACCCCTTTTTTAATGTTTTGTATAAACTTATTCTATGTAGTTTTCTATTTTCCATTAGTGTATACCAATCACTAAATATCGAATCAATATTTATAGCATACTTCAAATTTTGTTCATGTTTGAGTGAATAAGCACAATGCAAGCATTTGAATGTCTAGGTATCATTTACCCGTTCAGAATGAATTATTTCATTTGTATAGTTGTACTTCAGTGTTGAATAAATTGAAATCAACTATATTGTGTAGTAATCCTGTGAATGATATCTGATTCAATTCTCAAATGAATATTTGGAGTACAAACTCAATAGGAGGAAGTGTTTTCTAATACCTCAATATTCTTATAAAAGTGTTTGTTTCGAAAAGGGCGTTTTCTTCAGGTTAGATTCTGATATATACATATTTGTAAAGAGCTGTATTTCTAACGAGCTGTACCTGTGACCATCAAAGATTTGGTCAAGTTCAAATTTGATGACACCATACTTTAATATCATCAATAATTTGAATTGTTAACTTTGTCGACAGCAATGATATAACTAAATTTTTTTGAAAATGTTATTTTATCAATAAGAGATAAATTACGATTCAATGGTTTTATGAGGATAGAAAAAAAACCTGTATAACTCTTTTCATTCCAAGTTTTCGGTTTCCTTAGTGACATAAATTAACTAAAGATTTAGAATAGAATAGAATAGAATATTTATTTAACTATGTTATACACAAAAGTACATTTATAGCAAGTCAGTTAGATTGAAAATAAATAAAATATATCAAAAATATAGTAAAAATACATACTAGCGACAAATAAAGATTGCCACGTTGAGCATATTTATGATCATTCTTATATAAAAAATGAAATAGTGATGCTATTTATCAGATTGATCACTTCTGAGAACACAGAGTCGAGCCAACTTCAAGTTGTAGCATATATTCTTCAAACTTAACCACTGAATAGAAGCAGTGCTGCAAAAGAAATTTTTTTATCTTTTCTCGAAAGGAAATTATATTGAGTGACTTGATATCAGATGGTAATATATCATACACATGATAGTCTGGTGAATTTCTTTGGGAGACTGTAAGCCTGTACCTGGGAGATCTGATATAAATGATAAACAGTAACGGTCCAAGGACCCAACACTGTGGGACACCATGTATGTTAGTTTTTAACTGTAACCTCTCATTGCTGAGATTCAAAAAGCTTTAGAGCAAGAAGATCCTTCTTGATTGTTTAGACCAGTTGAACACTTCTGCTTCTTAACCATTTCTTAAGGTCTGATGTGATAATTTGAATAATGTTATACTTTCAACTCAGGTGCTATTCAATACAACGCAACTTCTATCTCTCCCATAGTTTATCAGTTCTGGGTTGCTTGGTACTTTCTTGGCCAGTTGATAGATGGCACCATTTACAATCAAGCGATTGGAACTCCAAACCTATCGATAAATCCCACGTCTCTCAACCATATCGTCGTCCATTAGTGATTGGGCCCTGCTGATCGTATAACTAGAGTATTTTCATTCTAGGTTTCACTCTACCACTTGAACTGTGTACTAGGATTAGGTAGATATATATTTTTATAATATAAGGCAACTCAGTTGCACCCCACGTACTACAACTGAGCTTTAATTTTTATTAGGATATAGTTTTTAAACATATCGATCGAAGGCAGAATCCTTTGCAAGGAGAGATTTAAAAATCCGCCAACACCCAAACAAGTGATAGAGTAAGCTAGAAGGTACTTTAGAAAAACGACCAGTAGTATTTAATCAAAACAAAATTCACTTTCTGGAGTTTGCAGACAAAAGGCATCCCAAGTATTAAAAGTTTCAATTCCCCCACAAACAAATTGTGGGGTTTTCAAAGAGAAGAGTTTGCAGTGAAACTGAAAACCGTTGTTATTTTATGATAAGACATAACGAGTCAAAAATTTGGGGTTGTAATTACTTTCGAACAGCAACAGCAAATGTGAAAACCTACAATATCGACGCTGGTGTTCCCCAGGGATATATATTGCCTCTAACCCTCTTTTTATTGTACATCAACGACTTTTTGGAGAAAACCAAGGATCCACTATATTGCTTCGCTGACAACACCACACTTGTTTCGTCATTCCAAAATGTCCAATGTCCAAAATAATTCTCCTTGCTTCAAATGTTCCATCAGCAATTTACAAATTGACAACATCTTTGTTTAGAATAAACCATCAACCAAATTTCTGGGATTATCCATTGACACTGTTTTGAAATTTGAAGACCATATCAAGAGTCTCAAACCAAAGTTATCCTCAGGGTCTTACGCTGTGAGGCTGACATCTTATGAGTTGGGATTTGTTGCTGCCAAAGTAACATATCAGTCTCTCATAGAATCTCATCTACGATATGGAATTCCTTTCTGGAGTGCTTGTGCAACACTGCAATCAATTTTAGTTATACAGAAAAGAGCTGTACGTTTTCTATGTAAAGCAAAACCACGAGATTCTTGCAGACCACTGTTTAAGGAAAAGAAAATCCTCACTGTAATATCTATTTTTATTATTGAAACTATATAGCAACTCATAGCAAAACATCAAATTCTATTTTCAATTAACACAAACGCCACTCGACAAAGAAACGACTTTAATTTGCCCATTTCAAAATATTTCCTCATTAAAGACTCTTTCATTTATAATGGGTTGAAAATGTTCAGCCATCTACCATCAAATCTAAAATTTGCATGCAATAACGTAAACTTTATGGAAGTTTTGAAGGATTTTTTTATGAGAGAGCCTATTATAATTTATCAGAGTAGTATCAAGATACTTTTTGATTCGATTTGTGGCTGACTCGTTTCATGTAATTAATATTGAAAACTTTCCAAATAAACTCCTATTGGCTATATTCTTGCAAGTGATGTATTGTGTTATGTGAATACTAATTGTTTTTGTTATTTTTTTTGTTCTTTGTACATATGTTCAATAACTACCTGGAATTTTATTCAACAACTACCTGCCAATGTATATTATTTTATAGTGTATAGTTTTCGAGAATATTACTCGAATAATTATAACATGACAAGTAGCGATAGCTACTATGTGCGAATTTATTTCACAAATGTTTATAACCAAGCTTTGTCAATAAGATGTTAATCTTCAGACAATAAAGCATATTTTGACTTTGACCATTTCAAGCACTTCGATAACTTTCTCACTGATCGAACCTTAGCCAATCAGGACCAGGTAAAAAACAGCCTTCGTCAACTTCATCGAGTCCCGAGCACACGAATCCTAAGGCTACTAGAATGCCCAGTGCCTCCACATAAAGGCATAAATCAAGTCTTTATCCAATATGATGTTAAGGGCAGACAGCACTATTTTTCAACATTTATTGAATCTGAATTTAAGGGATGAGTTTATGATACTGTCCTCCAAAACTTGAATAATGTAGTGTCATCAGCAAATAAGACACATTTATTTGGTATACAAAAATTCAAATATATCACTTTATAAATTATAAAAAGGAGCGGTTCAAGAACAGATCCTTGAAGCATACTATGGGTGACTTGTATATATTCAGAAGTATTACTACAACTAAACTGGTTGTAATTTTGAAAAGAGTTTCTTTCAAAATGCATAAACTTTTGATTTGATGAGAATATAGATTTAGCAACTATATGAGGATACCATTTGATTTTCGTTCAAAACACATATCCCTGCATCATTGAACTATAAATTGGCAACAATCAACAAACCTGACTATGTCATATATATCAGCGCTTCTACCCTGCCTCAACCGAAGCAACCAAGCTCCGGGATTTGCTTTGAGTTGGAAGTACCCCAAATTAGCCATAACAATAGTGTCAACGATGACAGGCTGGCTCTCAGTTCCTAGAGTTATCTGTAAACCTCTCGGCGGACTTCCAGTAGTTTGTTCGAAGCAGTGACCTTCTAAAAGGAGATACTCCAACTCGTATTCACTGAAAAAGACCTGTAATAGTTTGGGAAACACAATTTACTATGATATCAGTTACCTGTGTACGTTGCTTTCCACATTTTCCAACCTGATGTTGTCCAAGTCATACACTGATCTGACCACCTCCACTAACCAGTTTTCAGGAACGTGATAGTTCTGTGTTAGCAGAGGAGATGCTGGCATATTATTGAATCTTGCTAAAGGACCAGGTAGTTGACGACCGTCTTCCGAGAACTGAATTTCGGGTTCTAATACAAATCGGTAAAAACTGTAAGTGGAAAATAGTATTCATTGGAATATTTCTTCACATAAACTATACTATAAATACATATCCAAATCTATAAAGGTTAATATTACTGGAGTTTTTTCCCAACACCAAATCGTTATGTTTTAACACCTCGACACGTGTTTCGATCACCAAGTGATCATCTTCAAATAGGAAGATTAAAACTCAAAGAGGAAGATTAAAACATTACTACACCAAAGGTTCCAAACAGTGCATCATAAGTACTATAAAGGTTAGTTAAACATGATACCTGGTAATGGTAGGTTAATAGTTCTCAATACACCATATATGTGAGGTTAGCATAATTCATGCTCAGGATATCCATCTTCACATTTCAATGGTAAAGAAGATGGAATGGAGGAAGAATGAAGTCAACGTATCATCATTTGAGAAGTTAACTTTGTTTCAAGTGAAACAAATAGATTGTGGTTAAATCGTCTTGGATGTATAGTTCTTCGCTAGATAGGCTCATTGGTTGTGAGAAAATAATTGAAGTGCCTATATTGATTTTGAATTATTTCAAATATGACAAAATTGAAAATCAACTGCACATACCCGTATTTTTATTTGGTCCATAATTGAAAAGAGAAGTTTTGATGACGTAATGGATACTTTCAAATGGTTGGAACTCAAAAAAGAACACTCTATAGAAGGTTCAATACTCTTTATGACCGTTTCATGAACATTGATAACCTTGAAAATGAAATTTATTGTATGGAAAAATCTTAGATACAATTCTAATAGCCTCTATAAAGAAACAAAAATTATGGAAATTAGGAAATTATTCTACCTTTGTGTGAATATGAGGTACCACTTCCAAAAACATAAAGCTGAGATCTAAAACTCAAAGAACATTTTCTTATATTTCAATTAAACTATATAATACCCTGCCCGAAGAAATACAAAAATGTAAAAATAAACAAATGTTCAAAAAAAGTAACGAAATATATTAATGAAAGTGCTTTGCACGTATCCTAAATCACTTTGTTCACTTCATGTATTTGTATCATTTATATATTTTCACTGTGAAATAAAGTTATTATTATCATTATAACCAAAAAATGTGCATTAATTTACAACTAGAAGACCATTTTCCTGATATATTATAAACAAAAACTTTTAGAATACAAATTTATACTAGTTTCATTCTCAGAATGATCCATAGAATAAAATCTTTCTAATATTTACAAGACATGTGGGGCCACTATGTATAAACATGTATTTTTTTGTGTGCCCTTAATGTACGGTTACAAATGATAAAACATTCCTACCTTTTGACGGGCATGTCACTGTTCTTTTCTACGCTGTTTAAAAACACCCTAATATTACAATTAAGTACTTCTTGTAGGACTTGCAGGATCGGTCCCAGTTTCTGGGCTCCTCTAGACACCGGATCGAGAATGGCTACTATATCAAATGCCACCTGATCAGGATGTGCAGCAGGAAGTTTCAAAACGGAATGCTCATCTCCAGCATACACAATTTCAAACCGAGATCGAGACTGGGGCCTCGAGATGAGAAGGGATATTATCCTCATCATAGAGTCACTAGTTATCTCTGCAAAAAAACAATAATCAACTTCAACCATTTCAAAACAGTATTATTCAGCCACCTTCTTCATCCTCAGCATCTTTAGATAGGATTCCGTTAATTTTTTCCAAATAGGATGACGAACTAAACCGTTCCAAGAGGTTGAAGTCTTCGACAGTGAATTCTTCGTTTTCATCGAGTGGTCCAAGTACTCTCCCATTAGCTACCACAGCTCTATCGGATTCTTTCAATTTCAACACCCTTTGGCAATATACCCTCAACATCTTCAAATTTAGCTCCTGTGACTCTATCTTTGAAGAGACCTCAAACTGAAAAGAAGTGAAGATTGCTATTTACAGATATATTGCAAGTTGTTTCAAAAAGTTTTAAGTGATAGATAATTTAATTATATGGAGCAGAGCAATATTTTTAGAATTAAACCAGCAAAACTTTAAATCAATCAAATAAGTTCATACTATTGATCAAAACTTCAATTATACTCAAGATGATTCAAACAAATTGATTGCGATAAGTTTCTTAGAATTTTCAAAATTATTCGATACTTTTCCTTCTGAATTTCTCGTGAATAAACTAGTATGTGTACCAATTTTATTGAGCTGGGTGAAATTATATATGTAATGAAATATCATCAAGTCCCAAAGACGTACCACTAGGAGTACCTTAAGGCTCTGTCCTAGGGTCACTGTTATTCCCCAACTTCTAAAATAAACGGTCTGAATGTCTCATTAATAGGTTTTCTGATGATAACACTTTTTGTGTGTTAAAAAAATTCAGAAGAATTATATCAGATAAAATAAATACCATAGTAGATAAATTCAGTGTTTGGTGTCAATGTGACAAACTTATTCTGAATGAATCGGAAACTTATTTCAATTGAATTTGTCATTAGAAGATATTTCAGCAATAATCTTATGACTGGTACACAATTATCTAATGATAATTGGACAAAAATCAAACCTGGAGAGGTTGTATTCAAAGCCTGCAATAAACTCACTTCTGCATATTATTAAACAATTGAAAAACCCATTTTTCAACCCATTTATTAATGCATTTTCATTTTAGGTCACATTCATTTATTTTCTCTACAAATCAACATTCTTACAACTTTTTAAAGACATACGAGGTTGGTACGCTCTTGGAAGAGCCAACACCAAAAAAGCACACCAAGTTCGATCAAATGTCAAGGTTTTGCTGATTGTTTTTTTATTATTGTGACATAGTGCACGAGTTCTTGCAACATGGTTATACAGTCAATAAGGAGTATTATTTTGAAGTTATGCACCACCTGCGAGAAGCAAAATGAAGAAAACATCCGGTATTGTGGAACAACAATTTAAGGCTTGTCAGGAATTTTATGGCCAAAAACAAGACTGTGCTGAAGCCTCAGCCACCGTATTTACCAGATTTGCTCCCCTGCGACTTTTTCCTATTCCCAAGATCAAAGAAACCCATGGAAAAACGGCGTTTTGCGACGATTGAGGAATATTACTGGATTTTTTTTTCCCAACACCAAATCGTTATTTTTAACACCTCGACACGTGTTTCGATGTTGGGAAAAAAAACAGTAGTATTCATTACTACACCAAAGGTTCCAAACAGTGCATCATAAGACGATTGAGGAGATAAAAACCGAAGTGCTGAGAAGGCTCAATGACATACCAAAAAGTGCATTTCAGAACTGCTTGGATGATTGGAAAAAACACTGGCACACGTGTATTACATATGACGGGGACTACTTTGAAGGAGACAAAATAGAAATTGATGAATAAATGAATATTATTTGAGAAAAATGAAAATTTGACAAATTTTTGGAACAGACCTCGTGTTGCTCATTAACATTTGCGATTTTTTTTTAGACATTATTTGTTTTAACTATCAATATTTCGGTCTGGTTATTTTTAATATTTTCAATGTCAATCATTTTTATTTCTTATGTTTTATTACCATCGATTTCAAATCTGTTAATACCTTTTTTGGACAATGCAAGTTCCAACTTGTAACATTCATTATGATATGCACTAATTTATATATATATATTTTTTGCAATTTCCCATATTTTTTTCAATGGGTTGTATTTTTTGTTCGGTAATAATATATTTTTTTCTCTTAAGGATCATAAGAATGATAAAAAATATTAATAATTATACTTCCTGTACGTAAATGAAGAAAGAAGGTCCCTATATAATAATAGTAATCATATATAAAAACTATAAAAAGTTTGGAAAAATATCTAAAAGAGTATTTGAAAAATATCAAAAAAGTTAATGAAATGAAGTGATTTATCATGACTTTATATTTAGTTTGTACTTCACTATAACATAGCTCATGTTCCCATGTACTGTAGTGTTAAATGAATAACTGAATAACCTGAATAACTGACTATCATTACTATTAACTCACGGGAATATTCAGCTTTTCACCTTTTTTCAAGGTCTCAGCTGCGGAATCATCCCTCAGAAGTGATAAAACTAATCCCAGAGCTTTCTCCGTTGGTAGTTCTTGCACTGCAGCCAAGACGATTTTATTCAACTCGTTATCCTTTCCACCATTGACGTTTGGTAAGAAACTCACTCTCACATCACTTGCTGATTTCTGCGAAAGGAAATTGATATTAGACTATTTTCAATCGATAGCAAAAACTAAATACGTACCAAATTTTCCAGGGCATCCAGCAATATTTTCCTTGATTTCAAACAATTCAAATCTCCTACAATCCAATAAGTCATCGAATGGGGATTCTTTCCTTTCCTAGGAACGGAGAAATATTTTAAATTTTCCATAGCGGTGGCGGTCATGTCTCTCGAGCTCAGCTGTAGGAGTGCTTGAAGATTGTTAGTGCTTGATGCTGTTCCTGACATATCCAAGTGGAAAGATCTTTCTTTGTCCAGGATTCTGTCATTCAGCCTAGGCATCACGTTCGGTTGGTTCATTATAAATTCAAAAACATCATCGGTATCAGATAATTTTCCACGATATACGTTTTTCTGGAAACTAGGAGTCTGAGACATAATTTCTTGTAGAACTGCTTCCTCAAATTCATCGACAGTTATTTGTTTTTGGGGCAGAGGGATTCCATTGAGCAGAGCCTGAGGAAATACCTTCAGTCCTGTTCTTTGGACGAAGTCAAATGACAGTTGTCTACCAAAATCGTACACCGAATCCTCTCCTAAAACAACAAAACAAATAAATTTAAAAAGGACGTCTTTAAGAATATTATATTATTGATCTCACTTACAATATGTCGAAATCTCTAAATACAGTAAAGTTTTATGAAAAGAAACACTAATCAAAATAAATGATTGGGAATCAATGAAAATTTTCAAACCAATAAGTAAATAAATAACCTACTTACAACCATGTATAAACATGGATTTTACAGGAGATTTCAAATGTTTAAAATTAATTTCTAGATTGTCCAAGATTAAAAAAATAATGAGTCTACATCTATTTATTATCCCGATGAAAATAAATTATTTTTAAGCAGCATTTTTTGTAAGCATTTTTTGTAAGAGAGCTTTTCAACTGACTATAATTAAAAAAAAAGAACTTGGAAAAAAATTCAGTTTCAGTATGCCTACATTTAGATATGAATAGGTAAAAACAAATAATTGAAAAGGGAATATTTTTTGGAAGAGATTACATTTATGGTTTATGTGTTTAGGAGAGTGACATTACCAGACATTTGAAAATATAAATATTGAAACAATTTTTAGAATATGTATGTATTGACTGTGAGAACCAAGGAGGTACTATCTCAAAGTGTCAGCAACGACTGACTGGGGACCTCTATGATTACTCATATTTATACTAGTAGGGGATGGTGGGGGTGAGGTGTCCAAGAGAATAATCACTCCTGATTGGTCCGCACTTACGCTAGGTTGTTGTGATTAGTCCACGTTGTTAATAGATGTTCTGAAGGCGGGATGTTGGTTAGAGTTTTTTCTAATCCATTTCTAGCCTTCTTAAGTTCTGGTTATAAAATTTTTTTGACTCGCATATCCTCTTTTTTGTTGAAATTGTTGAGATGCTTACAGATCTCCATAGCTTACCAATGAAGTCTTATGTGAGAATGCAATGAACGGAGTCACTGGTAAAGATTAAAATTTCAATTGAGATATCCTACCTAGAATGTCAACTGGATCTTCATCATACTGAGATCTGAGCTGTGCTTTAACATCCTCAACAGTAACTCTTTCTTCTGCAGCCTGTAGGATGGTTCTGATGAAACTCAGAGCTGTGGGAGCATCTTTACTTTGGGTAACGTAATTTAGAGCACACTGCATGGCTACTCCAGCGTCATCTAGCCCGCTTAGGTTAGAGGAGTCTGTTACATTGAAGACAATACCTACTCTTATTGGGGCTGTGTGTAAAACGAAAGACTCTACAAGCTTCAAAACTCCTCTAGTTTTTGTATCTGTTGGATCGATAATAAGAACCTAAAAATATAATATAGAAGTAATTGTCAATAGCAAATTGATATAAACAAAGTTATACAGTTCTTCAGTTTTTTTTTTTTTTAATAATAACCTCCCAACATATCAACATGATAAGAAATATTTTGTATATAGTACATACAGCACTTCTTCAATGTGTGATTTAAGTTGTAAGTTTAACCAATATATTTTCATGATAATGTTGTAAGTTTAACCAAGATAATTTTCATAATAATGTTCATAAATGCATACTTTCACATGACTATATAATATCGTTATTTTATTGCCGTTAGATAAAGAGGCATGTAATTGAATTGTTCAAATTTATAATTTTTCTACAACAATCCATATGTAGACTTGACTGTAATTAAGTTAAACACCTGATAAGAGCATTGTATATTGTATCCAGCTATGAGTAAATAATTATCATATAATTACCAAGTTATACATATTTCTCCTGATCTGCCGAAGCATGCCAGGAAAGGTAGGCCTGAGCAGCTCCATGAAACTAGTGGACCACCTTGCATAACTGGAATCGTGTTCGATATCGTTCATCCAGTTTATTGCCGAATCCCTGATATCTATCGCGAACTCCTGACTACCGCTATCATCCCCAAAATCTAAACCGAGAAGTGTAGACATTCTTTTATTACTAATTCCAATGCTATGCAGGCCTTCCATTGCCCTAAGTTCCTGCCGAAGCACTTCAAGAATTCCAAAGATGTCAATTAAATCGACATCATAGAACATTCCATTGATAAAGAGAGCCGTGTCTGAAGGTTGTAGATTGAGATTCGTGGAAAATTTGTCCGAATTTCTCTTCATTTCATATTTCAAGTCCGAGTTGACAACAGTTTTGACTAGTCCTTTAGCCTGTAACAAGAACATAATAAAAATAGATGGTACTATCAAGTTGAATATTCTTTAGGTTGTTTCGAAAGTTTCGTCCCTTTTAATGTCATGTGTTTTTGTAACTCCAGTAATAATAATAATTGTAATTTATTGAACAAAATTACAATTTTGCTCAACTGGCTATCGACCGAAATCCTTCCGTCTGTGTAACAAAGTTGTTTTGAAATAACAGCTTATTTTACAGTATCAAAAAAAAAAAGAAAATATTACATGGATATAAAAATGAACAAAGAAAGAAAGAGAGAAAAAAATTTATTCATTCGTGGACCAACTACATGGTATCGAACATGTCAACTTATACTTATAAATATGTAAACAAACAAACATGTAAATATACATTCAATACATATAAACATAGGACCATAAAATACAGATATATATACATATATGTATAAATAAAAATGTAAAAACGTATAGATGTACAAGTCTAAAAATGTAAGATTAAAACATAAAAGAATAAGATTATTTACACACAGATATCCACAAAAACTCAATCAGCGAAATACTCTTGTAATGTATAATAAGATTTAGCCAATAAGAAATCTTTCAGTGATTTTTTTAATTCGATAGTATTACAGGCCTTCATTAGATTAGGGAGTTTATTATATATTTTTACCCCAGCATAAGTTGGCGATTTTTCAAATGCGGATGTTCTGTGAGTCATTGTTATTAAATTTGAAGCATTTCTAGTGCAATATTGATGGTGGTAATTGTTTTTTATTAGCTCATTTTCATGCTTTTTAATGTGTAAGCAACTTTTAT
>WOGO01004891.1:3063-15531 GCA_015342085.1 Leptinotarsa defecta | reverse complement strand
AATCAATTTGAAAATAAGTAACTATACATGGATGTGTAGATCATGCAAAGAAGTAACTTTCAGACACAAACTGAAAGAAAGTCCTCCTGAAACAGCTACTTTCATATAAACACTGAAATACACGAAAGAAAAAAATTCTTTCGAAACAAATATTTCTATATGAAGTATGAAGTATGAAGCATATGACTTTGATGCGAAAGGATCCTCTTATTTACATAAAAATCCAACGCCGACGCCAATTTCTTCAAATGTTAACCCAGTTTTTTCAATTTGTTTCTGAATTCTGCATCAATTTCTGAATACAGCCATATAGCACACTTGTATTTTCCCTTGAATATTGATGAACGAAAGAGATTTCATTGCATATTATAAAGGAAAACCATGAATAAGTGAAACTAAATGCAATAACGTATTTATCGATCTATCAGAAAACCTGTTTGACAAAAGTGTACACAATTTTGTGTTGGTTTTTCATGAAATTGTAAAATGATTCCTTTTTCAAATGCAGAAAAGTTGGATAGGATATGTATTTATATCGAATCAAGAAAGAATTCAAAAAAAGCAGTGACAAGATATTTGGCAAAAAATGTATTATTTTTCAATGAACGGAAAAAAAAACCAAAAACGGCTACAGATGAGAATCGCACTGTTGAAGTGCTAGGTCAAATGGTATTGGAACCACAAAGTTCTACCAGACAAGTAACAATGGATTGAGATATTTCTAAATCGTCAATACAACGTTTTTTTTTTGTCAAAAAACAAATTCCATCCATACAAACTACATGTGTTTCAAGGACTACATCCAGGTAATGATCTTTAATTTTTATTTTCAATAACTATAATCTAATAACATATTTAGGAAATGCTGATAGGAAATATTATGGAGTGATGAAAATCGTTTTTATAATAACGGTATAGTAAAATCCGCTTTTTTGTAAAAAGCGGTTTTTACAAAAACCGCTTTTTTGTAAAACCCTTATAGTGAAAATCATAGAATGAACTCTATCGATTAGTTTTCTGAATATGGATTTTCATCAAGTATCTGGGTTACCATTTGAAAAAATTGGCATCGGTGTTACGACGCCCTTACGGATGGCACCTAGTGCTGTATCTCTACGTAAATAAGAGGACCCTTCAACATGAAAGTCATCCGCTTTCACGAAATATGAATATTCTCTTCAATTTTCCAGATATTTGCCTGCGGAGTTTTATATGGGACACCCTGTATATACGATAATATTGAACGGAATTATTGAATGATAGTAATATTTGTAATGTTCTTAATCCACTCATCTTGTGGAAGTAGATGCATTGGGTATTCGACTGATAGTGAATAAATTACTGCATGACTTCTTCCATGGGAAATCGAAACAGCTATGTTTAAATGGGGTCTGAAGTTTTCAATGCCGCTAAAATTGATACGGTAACTCCCACAAGGGTTGTACATATGAATGACTTGCCTCCATCGCAGAAGGTAGGTTATTCATGTGTATAATAGAGGTTACTGGTTACAGTGTTACGAAGGAAAACCAATAATGCTATAAAAATTTTGTTCTTCGGGGTAATATCAGTCAATCAATTGTTGATTTAGGAGAAATAATATATGTCATTATCATCAAGTAGGTTAACCACCGAACAAATAAATGTCGAAATTGAAGTTTCCAAACAATAGATGAGCCCAAACCTCAAATTTCTTGGCAGGATGATCGATGGAAAAATTCACTTGGTCTGAGCAAATCAACTATGTATGTTAAAACTTAAACAAAACGGATTTTGTTCTCTACAATCGTGACTCTGGCTGTGAAATCATATGTTTATACATATCATTCACATTATTATCATCATTTATGAAGTTATGAATCCTCAAAGATGTGCGACTAGAATTCCAAGATCCATTCGATTACATACAATGAATTAATTTATATGGAGTATGATCACGGACGTGTTATCTAGAAACGCTCTTTTGCTGTCACTTTGAGTTTGTCTTCCACTCTGGCGATACCAACTGGCAGTTTCTTATTGGATTTTCAGCAACCCTATACTCCGATGTTATGTGCTCTCGAACATTTTCGCACGATCTCTTTACAGTGAAGCTGTTAACGGAGATCTGTATAGATTGAGAATGACCGGTATGATGTATCGAAAGAATTGAAAGGACGAGCGATGGAATTTTTTGCTGTAACTCACGAATACATGTCGTGTGCAGTTGGAAAGTTACTGAGAACTAAGAGCTAAAAACCAACGGATTTCTCATCTTACTGTGGAATAACGTATTCGAATTCACAAAGGATGAGCAGTTTTTCTGGGAAAGTAATTTTGATCCGATCATTTTGATTCACGTTTATATACAGTGTCACACACGAAATTCGCGACATATGTAAAAATACACCTCCAGAAGTTCGTTTCTGTTGTTGCAAAGTTCATCGAGTTTCTTCATATCATTGTTAAACTGCTTCTGATTTCCACTGTATGGTCGTTAATATGTCAGTAATCGAATAATGATATTTTTCTTCATTAATAACACACTTTGGTGATATGAAGTGAATATTTCCCTAATCCCAATAATATTAACAGCAAAGCAAAATATTCTCGTCTCTTATCTTGTCTCGTTTTGGATTTTCTTTAAAAAGAAATTTGACTAGAGAAGTTGAAATATTGAATTGTTTCTAGCTCACAAGTTTTCTGAAAAATGTATCTTTGTCTACAGCTTGGGAAAACATTATTGGTAATTATTCAAACACTAGTTTATTATGGTGAAACCTGTGTCACCTAATACTAGAAATGACACAATCTCGACTGAGTAATTGTAGTCTTCGATTGCCCGTCCTGATAAACTGGCCTTTGGTGTGACCTAGGTTCTCTGTCTCCTGTCCACTGATTATTCAGAAGCCTTTTACGGAACAACTTGCATAGTTTTCTTTCTATCATATTTTTCATCACATAGAGAAGAGGTATGTAATGCCGTCCAAATAAATCCAGCTTCTCGAAGTTTCAGACCACATGCCAGATAATCTGCCAGATAACCTGGCATGTGGTCTGAATGCCAGGTTATCTGGCATGTGGTCTGAATACCACTTCCATATTGTTCATTCAGACTACATGCCAGATTATCTGATTTCCTTTTCAATGCCAAAGATAAAGTGGACAGGTTGGAGAAATCTGGAGTTCATAAGCTCAAGTGTACGAAGTATAATACTGTTTATGTGGAACAATGTGGTCGAAATTTCCAAAAACGATATGCTTCTCGAAGTTTCAGACCACATGCTAGATAACCTGCCAGATAACCTGGCATGTGGTCTGAATGCCAGATTATCTGGCATGTGGTCTGAATGCCACTTCCACATTGTTCATTCAGATCACATGCTAGATTATCTGATTTCCTTTTCAAAGCCAAAGATAAAGTGGACAGGTTGGAGAAATCTGGAGTTTATAAGCTCAAGTGTACGAAGTGTAATAATGTTTATGTTTCCGAATCTAAACGATACGGAAATTTTGCACTATGCAAGGAAGGGTTGCAAACTCAATCATTTGGAATCCTTGGAAATTCATAAGCAGAAACATTGCGGGTGCAACCTGTTAAATGATCAAATCGATCTAGTTTATTCACCGGTTTTCAAATTAGCATATCCACATTGTCACAAGTAAACAAAATCCAGGTAGTCAGTTAAGCTAAGTACCTTCACTATTACCTACAGTGGTGTTATATAAGGGCTAATGTAATCAATCATTTTCAGTTCAATGTATAAGTTTGAAAATGTCCTTATAGAACGAAACTGCAGTAACATTATTTACAAATAAAAGTGGTAAAACACATAAAAACTTTCAATTCTCTTTTTTTCATTGAAAATAATACATTAGTATATAATACATAATAATAAATTGATAAGTTGTGAAACTCCCGGCAATAAAGTAACCGGATAGGAAAATTGATTTCAATTCGGCTCGGAATTATTGGCATTGTCCATGGAATTTGAGATAATTTTGTGTGAAAGTAAAATATCAGAGATCACTCTTCTATTTGATAGGGATATAATATTGAAATGTTTTCTTGCATTTTCAATGTCGCCGTTGTGATTGAAATTTTGTTTAAAACAAATATATTTGACAAACTTATTCCGGATGTTTTCCACACGGTTTATATAAATTTAGCATCTGGGACACTATATACTAGAAGCAAAATTTAGCTTACTATACACAAATGCATCACAAACACAAAATGAAGATCAAATATTTTCAAAACGTTTACATTACATAGCCTAACATTCGTGAGGCGGAGTTTGTGATTGATTCGACATGTAGATCTGAAATCATTTTGGAATCGAATGTAATGCCGTCATTTTTGTTTCACATGCTCGACTATTAGGCTCATCATATTAGCATTGATAATCATGAACATATTTTGAAAATCCATAAGAAAATGCCGAAATTATCTAGTAATTGCAGATGTGAAGTATTCCTCACCACCGCCAAGATTCTTCAGGTCTTTGACGCTCTTGCTCAGCATATTCCCTTTTAGACGAGATTCAAGAGGATGAGAAAATTAGAGTAAACAACTGTCTCAACTCAGTACTCGCTTGGCTTATTAACGAAAGGATTTTATTCGCTGTTTCACCCATTCATCATTCATCCAAAATAATGAACTCATTTAAAAACTTGATCAAACATTTATTGTAACGAAATGGGAAAAATACTTCAGGAATAAACTTACACTATAAATGTTATTACTCAGTAAGCAATCTGTGCAGAGTTCGCGTATTTGGAGATTGTTTTATATTTCTATATCCTGTGATCGTATCGATTTGAATGTCTATGAACTTGTAATATTAAAAGATGAAATTCTGAATACTGAGTGTCTACTTTATACTTTTAGAATTTTGAAGTTGAGGTTGGAACATCTTTCAATTTATGTATTTACTTAAATGAATTCGAATTATTTCATGATTATTTTCCATATTTGACACAACCATGCTCAATATCGAACTGAATCGACATCCGGCATATATTCAATTCTAGGAGGATACCGGGCGCCAGTGACTGTTCATTATGCATCCAGATACGTAGCTTTTATGATTTTTTCTATACAAGGTGATCCAAGATCCCTTATTCGTAAATTTCAGAAAAGCAAATGAAGGCGTTTCGGAGGACGTCAGTTTATCTCTGAAATCGTTGTAACTATTGCAGTTTTCAAATCTCTACATCGCAGTTTGTTTTTGAAAGTACCCCTTCCACAAAAAATCGTCACTTTATTTGTGTCTACATGTGGATTCAGAAATGGCTGAATGTCACTGTGAATAGTGATTTCGTATGATTCACATTCAGATCTGTGTTGTTCACTACTGGAACAGACATATCAGTATTCACCTCACGATCCCTCGACACCTCATTTTTCCACACAGAAAATCTAGTATTCCCCAGCAAATCCTCAATATCAACCTATACTAAACTAATTTGGCCCACTCTGTAAAACCTGAAAACCCCGCTACAGCGTTACATAGTCTCGTCGAGTCAGCAGCTTTTTAGAGCGCAAAGATTAGCGAGTCTCGGAAGGAACAGACACGCTAAGGGGTGATCGAAAATTCGATATGGTTGCCGCCCCCGCGATGCAGACCGAAACAGAATTTACTAAATCAAGGTCAAGGTTGTCGTCTAGCCACGGAATTCTACTTCTGGATATGTTGCCCGAGGGAGGGGAAACCCTTGCGTGACACAGCTGATGGCTGGCCTTTTACTTTTTTGGACAGGGTAATATTTGATAGTGGTCTGACTAGACGAAGAATCCCAGTGGCGTAACAGCTTGCCTTAGAAAAATAAGAAGATGACTCCTTTCAAGTTGGTGAGAATCAGAATACATATTCTATCGCTAATTGTATGCGATTGCTGTAGACGAAAATCAAACTTAAACGGGTATGAAAAACAAATCAATCCTCGAAATTTGTTCAGAAAATCAGAATCATTGAGCCAACATTTCATATTCAATAAAGACTTTTCTTGAGTGCTGGAATCCACCCCTGAAAAATGGTGGTGCCCTAATTTTTTCAGTACCTATTTTTCATTTCATTTTTTTGTTTAATTCCATGTAAAAATATTGTGTCATCGAAAAGAAGAGTTTTGGTTTTCTACTTCTCCATCGTTATACAGAGTCATCCCTAAAGTAAGCACCATATGGGAAACTCATTTATTAAGGGTTTTTCGACATAATTTTATTCCTGATAACAGTTTGTGCATCCCCTAAACATCCCCTAAACATGCACCAACAAAATACAGTAAAGCACACGTTATATACGAGAAGCCTTCAAATATTTGATTTTGATATAAGAATAAAGTACTCTTATTTTGGAAATTTTCGGGAAATGTCATTTAAACAAGTTGTTTGGCATTTAAAAATACATCTAGATTTGGAGTCATGGTCATCTAAGTGAAGTTTTATTTTTTTACCCATTTTTTTTAATATGGAGACTACGAAAAAAAATATTTGCTGAAACGATAAATAGGCAGCATAAACGACGGTTTATTTTAAAAGCCTACAATATTAGGAATAACACAGCTATGGTGTTGACCACGGTCAATTTTTCTGAAGAATAAAATAATTTTCAAAGTTTTTGGTACGAAGTTAGTTTTATTCTTAGTTAACACCGAAAATAACTCGAAATTATGCAGTATTGTAACAAGCACTTAATATTCAATAGTATCACATTACAAAACATTCAAATAAACTAGGTATTTTGGAACAAACTCATTGATTTTCTGGAGGGAATTATTTTGGACAAGAAAATCTCCAGAAAATCATTGAGTTTATTTCGAAATAACTATTTTATTTTATCGTTTTGTGATTTTATATTATTAAATATAGAGTTCTCGTTACAATACAGTATAATTTTGAGTAATTTTCGGTGTAAACAAAAAATAAAAATAACTTTGCACCAAAAACTTTGAAAATCATTTCACTCTTCAAAAAAATTGACCGTGGTTAACATCATAGTTGTGTGATGTGTAATTTTACAGGCTTTCAAAATAAACCGTCTATTTATCCTTTTAGCATTCTTTTTTCGTAGTCCCTATTTTAAAAACATGGGTAAAAAAATGAAACTTTCCTTGGATGGCCATGACTTCAAATCCAGATGAACTTTTCAATGCTGGATAACTTTACGAAATAACATTTCCCCAGATTTTTCAAAATAAGAGTACTTTACTCTTGTCTCAAAATCAAATATTTGAACGCTCCTCGTATATTACGCGTGTTTTACAGTATTTTCTTGGTGCATGTTTAGTTTCAGGGGATACATAAACTTTTATGAAGAATAACATTATGCCGATAAACCCTTAATAAATAAATTTCCCATGTGGTGCATACCTACTTTGGGGATGACACTGTATAGAGAAGATGAAAGAGTATTTCAAAGAAAAAAGACAACAATTCATTCCTTTTTTCGGAAGATTCCCATGATTTTTTTGCATAAGAGGTATTACCTCTCGTCCTACCCAGACAGCAAAGTGTCTGGGACTCGGATAATTTCAATACGGCTCTGCTACATATATGAAAATTTCGTCTGAGAAAATGATGAACGATGAACGAGATCAACGAGAAACATCTGCGAGACTAGCCTCTGTGAGGAATCTTGCATAAATGTCGTAAACTCGACATCCATCTCCTCTGTAGACTCGCCCCTGAACTGAATTTACAGGGAGGACAATTGGAGTCGTAAACTCGATATCCATCTCCTCTGTAGAGTCGCTCCTGAAATAAATTTACAGGGAGGTCAGTTGGAGTAATAAACTCGACAGCCATCTCGTCTGTAGACTTGCTCCTGAAATAAATTCACGAGGAGGTCAGTGGAGTCGTAAACTCAACATTCATCTCCTCTGTAGAGTCGCTCCTGATCTAAATTTACAGGGAGGTCAGTTGGAATCGTAACTCGACATCCATCTCCTCTGTAGACTCGCTCCTGAAATAAATTTACAGGGAGGTCAGTTGGAGTCGTGAACTCGACATCCATCTCCTCTGTAGAGTCGCTCCTGAAATAAATTTACAGGGAGGTCAGTTGGAGTGATAAACTCGACAGCCATCTCCTCTGTAGACTCGATCCCGAAATAAATTCACGAGGAGGTCAGTGGAGTCGTAAACTCAACATCCATCTCCTCTGTAGAGTCGCTCCTGAAATAAATTTACAGGGAGGTCAGTTGGAGTCGTAAACTCAACAGTCATCTCTTCCAGCTCTGTAGACTTGCTTCTGAACTAAATTTACAGGGGGGTCAGTTGGAGTCGTAAACTCGACATCCATCTCATCTGTAGACTCGCTCCTGGACTAAATTTACGGGGAGGTTAGTTGGAGTCGTGAACTCGACATCCATCTCCTCTGTAGACTCGCTCCAGAAATAAATTTACAGGGTGATCAAAGGGAGTCGTAAACTCAACATATCCATCTCCTCTGTAGACTCGCTCCTAAACTAAATTTACAGGGAGGTTAGTTGGAGTCGTGAACTCGACATCCATCTCCTCTGTGCACTCGCTCCTGAAATAAATTTACAGGGAGGTCAGTTGGAGTCGTAAATTCGACAGCCATCTCCTCTGTTGACTCGCTTCTGAAATAAATTCACGAGGAGGTCAGTGGATTCGTAAACTCAATATCCATCTCCTCTGTAGACTCGCTCCTGAACTAAATTCACAGGGAGGTCAGTTGGAGTCGTGAACTCGACATCCATCTGCTCTGTAGACTCGCTCCTGAACTAAATTTACAGGGGGGTCAGTTGGTGTCGTATGGTGTCTTAAACTCGACATCCATCTCCTCTGTAGACTCGCTTCTGAAATAAATTCACGAGGAGGTCAATATCCATCTCCTCTGTAGACGCTCTTCTGATCTAAATTTACAGGGAGGTCAGTTGGAGTCGTAACTCGACATCCATCTCCTCTGTAGACTCGCTCCTGAAATAAATTTACAGGTAGGTCAGTTGGAGTCGTAAGCTTGACATCCATCTCCTCTGTAGACTCGCACCTTATTTTTAAGTTTACTCTGTGACTTTTCATTCACAACGAACGCTTTTCTTGAAAAACCATGTATAGTCATATTGATTTGATGAAGTTCGCTGGAATATCTAAGAAATTCCTCATATATCATAAACATTCATCGGACAGCCGCTGCACTATCATTTTCTTCCAGCAACATGAGACCAAGTCCCAATATTCCGAGGCAGCCGAACCGTCATTGTTCCTGCTATCCACTCAATCTCATTCGATTTTGTTTGGAGATTGCACTCTTTCAAAAAACCTGTCCAGACAGATTTTACGACGCGATGATTCTTATGTGTCATAGAACGCCAGACGCGAAATATTAAACGTATGCACTTGCTGCTACAGCTGCATAACCCGTTACGATACCATCGCTAATTTCCACTGATGTCGTTTTGTTATTGTTTATGGTAATGAGATTTTCGTTTAGCACCTAGTTGAACAGATGTTTTCAGATAGGGAGTGTATTAGCTTTAGCCTGTCGACATTTTCACTGCAATATTCCTTTCGTTTGGTGGAATTTGTAATGAACTTTCGCTCGTGACGGTGTGTTCTGTGCTCTGAATACATATGATTATGAAAATTTTGAATATGATGTGACCCTATCTTTCATGTAATACAAAAATTATAATAGATGTACTCGAAAGATAGGCACAATGCGTACGGCAGCTCTTCGTCGGTATGCAGTATTGGTTTCGTTCAGAAAAACTTTTCTGTATCCTGAAATTTCAGCAATTCAATATTGTGTTGAGCGCCACACAGTCAATAAAGTGAATGATACAAGATCTGGTCGACTGTGAAACCTAATCTAATCAAATTCAGTTCTTAAAGTCAAGGCAATGAAATGAAACTAAAAAAAAATCAGATATTCTGAAGATACTTGACATTCACAAAATACTGGCTGGTAAATTGAATAAGGGTAGAAATTAAAATCTGAATGTGTTCCAAATTTGCCATTTAATCACGTGTAAAACAAATTGTAATAACTCAATAATGATCGTAGGTAAAAGTAAGCTTTCATTTACCTAAGGATAGTCCAGGTAAAAATATCAGAAAAAATATTACGTATAAGACTCATGTCATAGAAATAATAACTATTAGGAATGATGTTAGAAATAGTAATATTTGCCTGTTAGTTTCTCGTCGAGCTGTAACTGCAGTTTTCTTCGACCAGGAACGGGACAGACTTGGAGCACGTACATTTCTAATTTTTAAACATTTATCGAACTGGACGAATGATAAACCCACTATTCGGTTAATTAACTGAAAATCTATTCCGTAAGGCAATCAGGAATAGAAGTCCTTATTCTTCCGTCTTTAATGATTCCAAACAAGTTCTGTAGAAGCTCTTCTGCAGAAAAACTATTGTAAAAAGTCTTCAATACTAAAACCCTGAAAAAACAATTTCCATAATGGAAATTCATTCGAAAGTTTGATTCACTAGAGTGTGAATGTCATATGCAATTGAAAGGATTGAAATGAATTTTCATACCTTCCTAAACGAAGGGTTCCGTTAACCAAAAAAATCACGAATAACGTTTTCAAGGAAATGGCGTCGCTCGAACTGGAAAAGTGGTTATGACCCAGTAGAATCCTCAGGAAGTGCAACTTTTTATGGAACTCCCAAAATCTATATATGAAAGTATATCCGAAACAAGATCGTTCAAATTCTTGACCACACGGCTCACCAAACAAATCCCTTCTCGAGATTCTCGTTCATCACTTTCTTTTCCAAAATGGCACAACTCTTTGCCGTTCTCATGACCAAGGATCACCTACAGCGCAAGTCCATTCTGAGGAATTTACCCAAATAATTTCCTGACTTTTGGTTTAACGAAAATAGAAAATCTACCTCGGAGGGATCCGAACGAATCGGTCCTGTTGGAAAGAAAAACATTCGCAGCATCAACTCCTTATATTCCCATCCAGAATTTATAATGGGTGTTGAAAATAACAGCTCACTTCCATTCCTGGACGTCCTCATGACGAAATCCAACAATTCTTCTTCACAAACTGTTTACAAGAAGCCAACTCTCATACCAACCGCTACTTCAATGCTAACTCCCATCGTAATCCTGTCCAGTGGAATTTCTCATACAGATAGCTATCAGACTCACCGACAACAACGATATATTCAAGGAACTAGACAAATTAAAATCCGCCCTCCGCCAAATCGACTCTCCTGAATCCCAGATCTAAGAATCTATCCAAATTCAACAAACCCATTCACCAACTACTTTACTCCCAATGACCAGACTGAGCAAACCATAATTTTCGTGAATTCCTGGAGATACCGACAAAGTAAGCTACATTATGAAAAGACACGACATAATGACAATATTTACAGTCGATAATCAAAATTCCACATTTTTGCAAACACCTAAGGACATGATAACTAAGGCATATTCGAAATACTATCCATATTCTTCAGAACTTGCATCGAACAGACCAACTGAAGGGTCCCCAATAGAGTCTATGAACATGATCTCACTGTCTGTAAATCAAATCCAGCCCATCCGTTCTCAAACACCATCTTTAAACATGCCACATAATGAGCTTCGAAAATACTAAAACCACTGTCGTCGAAAAAACTCTACAAATCAAAATGATCTGCAAAGCTATAGAAATTGAAAAACGAACCAACTGAAAAATGAGACGATTCACAAAGTTTGTCACACACATGCAGATCATTAGAATCCCGACACACTCTATCCTTCTACAACCGGTGCTACCCTCCACCTATCCATGGATATAAATACTGTTACAAAATCACGAACCTTAGTAAAAACGAAACAAACCAACCCTGTGAGAGTTGCCAATGTGTATTCTGTAGCAGTAACTGTTAAAGAAGGTGATGTCATAGGAACCTGTGAACCAGTCACATGGGTGGCGAACTGTGATTCAAACGACCATCAGGAAATAAAGGCAGCCTCTAAAAGTGTCATGATAACTCTTGAAAAATCACTTAAACACTTATCAGGAGAAGAACTTAAAGCTGTCAAAAACTTCATCAAGAACGAAAGTGATATATTTGATTCGACAACATTCGAAAGAACTAACTTGGTTAAACACAGAATTGATACTGGTCAAGCCCACCCGATTCAACAACCCCCAAGGAGAGTTACGTTTGCCAAGCAGCAAGAGGTGGAAGAGCTTGTTGGCAAGATGATGAGAGACGGTGTGATTGAGGAATCATCGAGCCCTTGGTCCGCACCTGTTGTATTGGTCTTCAAAAATGATGGATCTACGAGATTCTGTGTAGATTACAGGAAATTGAACGATGTTACTAAGAAAGATAGCTAACCTCTACCAAGAATAAACGACACATTAACAACTTTGGCAGGTTCACGTTGGTTCTCAACACTAGACCTGAAAAATGGATATTGGCAAGTGGTCATACATGAGGACGATAAGGAGAAGACTGCATTTTCGATTGGGAGCGGACTTTACCAGTTCATCGTTAT